>CATIWK010765276.1:0-16606 GCA_949634005.1 Mallotus japonicus
ATAAAGGTTCCACTATTCCCACAATCGAGGCTATTACAATCTACCAAAAAAAACAAAACAAAATAATTAATTAAATACAAACCCAAAATAAAATCATAAAATAAAACAAATAAAAATAAAGAAACTCTAAACTAAATTTAAATACATGAAAATCCATGGCATTCCATGGATCTCTATAGGTTCTCCTTAGGTTTTCTCCATGTATTCATGTCACTCCATCCATCATAAGATACAAAAGAAATAAAATAAATAATGGTTAGTAACTAAATAAAATTTAAGAACTACATTTAAGAATTAAAATAAAATAAAAAAGAAACAAATAAAATCAATGAAAAAATAAAAAGGAATAGAAAGAGAAGAGGATGTATGGATGCAGTATTGATTTGCTCCTCAGAGTGGTGTATGTCACTGTTGCTTTTGAATAGATCTTCAAGAATTGATTTTCTTCTCGGCTTGCTATGTTATTGCTTCCCTTCAAGCTTTTCGAATGTCAAAATCTTTTTTAAGTTTCTTTTTCTTTGTAAAAAAAGTACTCCTTTACGTCCTGGAAAAAGCTCCATAAGAAGTTCTCCAGGAACCGAAGTAAAATTAGCCGTTCAAAAATAGAAGTGAAAAGTTCCCCCTCCTCAGGAGTTAAACATAGGTTTATATAGAAAACCCTAACATAAGTCACGTAACCTCCTGTGACTTCAAGTGATAAAATTAGACTCTAAACAGGACTCTAAAACAAAGATAAATCCTTTAACAGACATTTATGTCATCATCTGACCAATCAAAACATCAGAAAAATCAATTTTATTTACTGAAAAATTAAAAAACAGAGATAGAACGAAATTAGGACTGCATAATCCCGATCAGGATTATGTATTTTCGATCGGAAATACATAATTCCGATCGAAATTATGCATTTTTGATCGGAAATGTGTAATTCCGGTCGGAATTACATATTTTCGATCAAAAATATGTAATTCCGATCGATTTTTCCTTTTTTTTTTACTTTTAATTACTAAAAGACCCCTGAAGGAAAAAAAAAATTTTCAATTTAGTCCATAAAAACTCAATTAAATCCTTGAAAAAGAGCAATTTAGCCTTTGAGATCCAAAAATCAAATTCTGAGGATCCATTTATAATGAATTCTCATCATCGGAGTCCTCTGTCGCATCCACACTCCCTTATCCCGGAATTGGGTGTCTACAACTACCTCTAGGAATTTTGCCATAATATATTTTATTATATCTTCTTTTACTAGTTAGGCCCACTCTGGTCCTAGCTTTCTTAGTTTCTGTTTTATCGATTTACACCCCTCTTTGGTGTAAATGAAGCATTGAGTAATGTCTCTATTGATGCCTAGTATGTCTTCATATTTCCAAGAAAATACTTTTGAATATCTTATTAATATTTTCTCAATTTATCTCCTTTCCTCAGGGGTAACATCTTTTGAATTATGCAAAATATAGGGTTCATTTTCTGTGCCAATATTAAATGATTCATTACATATAGAATGAATGTCAAATATGCTCATGTTTTGATCAATGCAATGCATACTACCATCAGAAAAAGACATCAAATAAGTAAGCAAAATATGATTTCATTGCATTAAATTTAGAGTTCAATACATCATCATTTTTAAATAAAGAAAAAGTGCAAAGGTCATTCTCAACAATAGTGTCTTCAAATAGGAGCGGTCGATGCTTGACTCAAAGGTAGTAGCGATCTCAGTTGGAGTTTCATTCTTGAATTCTAACCCCAAATTCTTCATTAGTTCATCAATGTCAGCTTTGGTGATCACATCTGGTAGTGAAGGGTACTTTCCCGCAATAAAGTCAATGATATTAGCAAAGATCTCTCGAGTTTATCGAGTTTATCAATCTCTCTATTCTTCCATTTCTCATCTTGGCCTCAGTAGATTTTTTTTTTGAGCCCTCAGCAATAAAAGAGATTGACTTCTTAGTTCCAGCATCCTTCTCAGAATCATACCCTAAATCATGCTTGCTTGTTTGGCTATGAAACTCGGGGAATTCAGTGACCCCCATGTATCTTCCACCCAAACTAGATCCGGGTAGGTATTGTATCTTTTTCATTATGGCTATAAGCATGGGATCTGTCTAATTTTCATGAATTACAGAAACCTAAAAAGCCTAGTGGAATCACATTTAAGCAAGCAATGATGTTGTTGGTCTCAGTTGGAATAGTGATAACTTTGCCATTCAGTGGAAATTTAATCTTTTGATGAACCGTTGAGGGAATGCCCCTTAGTGGGTAGAGTCAGGATCTCCCTAGCAATAAGGTAAAAGTTAGGGGTTTGTCCAGGACAGTGAATTATGTTATTGATTTGATGTCTCCTATAGTGACTACAACTTTGAAAGTCCTAATGACTAGCTTCTTGGAGTCATCATATGCTCGAATAATCACGTTAGATTCCTATAGGTCTTTTGCATTTATTCCAAACTTATGTAGCAATCTCAATGGGTAGACATTGATGGCAGATCCATCATCAACCATGACATATAAAGCTCTCTTAGAATTAATTACTGTTTGAATAAATAAAGGTAGGTTGTGGACTCTCCCCTCAAGAGGCAGGTCTTTATCTAAAAAGGTTATGGCGTTGGCAAAAGCTTTCATTAGAGAGGCTAGCATCTCATATGGTGAGACATCAGTAGTTATCTTAGCATTGTCAAGTGCTCTAACTAGCGAATCCGAGTGTTTTTTAGAGGCCATTAGCAGATCCTATATATTAGTTTGTGCTTGAGTCTTCTTTAGTTGCTTGAAGACTACATCATCTTCTTCCTTGGCTAGGGCCAAATCATTTTCTTTTTTACTTCTATCCCTTTGCACAATTCTTTTCCTTCTTAGAAGGCTAGTAAAATCTGCCACTATGGGTCACATGGTTAACTAAAAGTGGCATTTTCTCAATTGCTTGCTCACTATCCTTTGACTTTACTATCTCTTGACTTACAACTGATTATTATTCTTGTCCTAGAGTATGATCTTAGATTCTTTTTGTGCTATAATCCCTTCAATTTTCTAATTAGTTTCTTCATCTGGGTCATACCAGTTGTCAATCCCTATGGCTTGCAAACCTTGAGGCTAAGTAACCCTCACTATTCCATCTTCTTCATCAAATTCTTCTCCCCAACTTGAGGGTACTATGTCTTCTCGGGGAACGTATGCAAATGGTGGCGGCTATGTATTTGACTTTGTAGTTAAACTTTCCAGATGGCTGACTTAGTAGATCCTACACTTCAAGTCTGTTTTGCATGAACTTAAGACTATCATCAGAATCAGTCTCGTATGGAGGAGGGTAATCAATTACTTCATCATTCATTGAAAAGTTCACATCCTTTGCTCTCCTTTTTATCATTAAATGTGGAGCAAATGCTCGGGTTATAGAAATGTACTGACAAGTGAAAGGGTCCTATTCATCATAACTAGAGTCACTAGAGTTAAAAATGAAGCTAAAAAAAACTCAGCTTTCATTATCATTAGGAGTTCTTTCTTTTCCTTAGTTTTCCTTTCTTCCTCAGACTCTTGGATTGCTTGGATTGATTGTTCAACAAAAGCTTCAGGTAGGCCGAATGAGATTGTGTTAGTTAAGGGTGGAGGCATGGTTTGATAGTTAGGAAGTGGGTTAGTTTTAACATTAGGTCTCTCTATAGGGTCATCAATATTTATAGAGTCGATGAGGTTTTGGGCAGTATTTTGAGGGTTCTACAAGTGTCTATGTTATGGCCAGACATTCGGTGGAAGCGGTAGTAAAGGTTTGAGCTTATTTGAGGAGGTAATAGTCTTAGTTCACGAGGTTGTAGGATATTTTTCTGTTAGAGTCTTTGAAACACTTTGGTTAGGGGTAGGTTAAAGTTGGAGTATTTTCTGGGTAGCTTGTTGATGACATTGATAAAAGGTGGGCTATAGGTAACAGACTGGACACGGTTGACTTCAGTAGTGTGGGTATAGGTGTTTAGATTTTGTGTGTTGGTTTGAGAGGTTCTTCGGAAGGTGTTTCTAGGTTGTTGGGATTCTTTATCTTCAATTATGATTCTAGTTGGATGAAGAGCTTGAAAATCAGGTTAGTGAGTTAGAGATGGGGTAATGCACCCTTAATTACCAATTCTATCTTTTCATCTTCAAGTGAGCAGTTCCTCATTCTAACTGCCTTCGATCGCCATCTTGCTATGTAATCAGAGAAGGATTCCCCAGGCTTTTGCTTAGTGGTTTACAAGTCTCCTCGAGTTATATCCAGCTGAGTGTTGTACTTATATTGCTTAATGAATTTTTGAGTCATTAACAGCCAATCACTCTTAATTTCTTCTTCAAGATCAAAGAACTAGGCCCTTAGTCCCTCTTCTAGAGATGTGAAGAAGAACCAAACAATCTATAATTTAGTAAGTTTGGTTATAGCCTTGAAAGTGGCATATTGCCTCAAATGAACCCTCGAATCCCCAGCACCATCAAACTTAACTATGTTTGCCAATTTGAATTTGTCAGGAAGTGGTTCATCTTTGAACAGAGCTAAATCTGTTAAACTCTTGGATCCATGTGATCCCTTATCTTTGAATGCAAACTCTAGCTGAGCCATTCTATTGGCCAATAGTTTGAACTCCCCTGTCGATTCAAGCTTGGTCAAGTTAATTATTTTGGCAACTGGTTATTGTAGTGCATTTCTGAGAGGATGGTAGTATTCATATTCGTCATCGATCTGAATAAGAGTGTGCAAGATACCCTTCCCCTTATCCGTTTTTGGATAAATAGAGCTCGAAGCTTCGTTCAAAATACTGGCAATATGATTCCCTTCTCGGGTGTTTTTAGCTTGCGCATTAGCATCTTTGATTTGGGCTTGAGGATTTCAGCCATAGTACCATCAATTAGCAGCTTTTATATCCCCTCTCTCAGTCTTTCATGGTTAATAGTTGGTTATGGTTTTAATTTTTTTAAACCGAACTTTTGGTTTGGTTATGGTTTAGAAAATTAAAAATCTGACAAAACTAAACTGAATTGATAGTATAATAATACTACATATATTTTTCATATTTGCAGAATAGTAATTATGTGTCATATAATCATCATGCAACTATACCCTAATATTTTTTCGTTACGGTTTCCACATTTAATCATATACATACTCTTAAACTTCTCATGACTTTTCTAGTTTCCTTTCTTTTACCCTCTACTAAAAGGTTGTTTTGGACGAATGAACCCTCTACAAAAGGCTATGCTTGAGTAAGGATCCATCCTACTAATTAGCAATTCGTGTTTTAAATTTTGTTATCGAGACATTATACTAAAATTTGTTAGTTTTTAAGAATATTTTGGGTTGTTATTTTAAAACTTAAGGACTTTGTCAATAAAATAGATATTATTCTAGTTGTTGTTATTATTATTATGCTATGAATGATAAGTATATACTATGAATTTTGCATTTTATTGTATTTTTAGTAGATTTTTACAAGGTGCATTATTAATAATTTTAATCTTTATTCATTCATTTATTATTTTTATTAAACTGACCAAACTGATTATCCAATCCGATTTCAATTATCATTGATTTGGATAATTTGTAATGGTATTTAGTTTGATTAAGGAGTCCTCATATTTAAAAACCAACTTTATTGGTTTAGCTAGAAACTTAGGCTTTAAACCAACCAAATCGAACCATGAACACCTCTACATAGTGCCATGAACATAAAATATTTGGATGTGCCCTGAATTCCGCGGCCTACATATATAAAAATTAATAAGAGTAAATAATATTATTAAAGACTCAACATTAATTAACGATTAGTAGAATTTAACCAATCAATCCCTTAGCTAGGGGTGTGTAACTGAGCCGAATGGTTCATGATTCGTTCGGAGCTCAACTCGGAAAAAGCTCGTTTGAGTTCGTTTGTTAAGTTAAATGAGCGAACCCAAACTCCACTTTGAGGCTCGTAAGCTAAATGAACCGAACCCGAGCTTCCTTAAGTTTGGCTAGTTAAAGCTCGCGAACAGACTCGTTTGTCAGCTCGCAAGCCAGCTCGTCTACAGCTCATTAGAAATTATATACTAATAATAAAAAATTATATAAAATTTAAATTACTAAATATAATAGAAATAATATATTTATAATAGTAATTATATAGTTTTGATGTGAAGTCATCTTAATATAAAGTATAGTATTAAGTAAGTATAATATAATATAATATAATTAGAATTTTTAATTCCAGTAAAAAAATTTATATTTGTAATAAAATTATTAAATTTTAATAAAATTTAGATATTATGAAATTTTTATATAAATTAAATTATTAAATTTTATAAAATTATATAATTTTTGTATAAATTAATATTAATATTAAAATTTTCATTAAGCAAATATAATTTAAATTATTAAACATTAATATTAATTAAATAAACAGTATTAAATATAATTTTAATTTGATGATATTTTTGTAGATTTGCAGTAAATTAGTATTTGTATTAAGTAAATAAAACTAATTATGAAGTAAATATAATATCAAATAAATATTATATAATATTAATTTAGTAGTAAGTAAATAAAGCCTAAATTACAAGTATAATAAGAAATCATACATGCTATATGTTGAGTTCATCTGGCACGCCTAGCTCGTCAAACACGAATCCAAACTGAGTTTGAGTGAGACTTTTAAAAATTTAATAAGTTCAAACTCGACTCGACTTCATTAATTTTTAAACAAATTGAGTCTGAACTCCTAAAAGTTCAGCTCGGTTACACCCGTACCCATAGCCTTCCTCGTTAGCTTGATTTTTGAAAACAAACCCTCACCATAAGAACAATTGTGCGAGAGCGCCCCATTACTTCATAAAATATATCCCGCCAATAGCCGAAATGCTTAATTTTGGCGCCAAAAATTAGATCTATCCTGTGAGACCGAGTAAATTCTTTTTTAACACAGAAATAAAGGAACAAAGAAAAAGGAAAAAAGCTGATAACCCTAACAACTCATTTGCTGATCTGATCTCTCACCATGAAAATTCGTACACTGAAGCTGCGGGAAGCCCACAAGTCCTCAACCTCAAACCCTTCGTTCTGCTCCATACTATGGGACCACCAGGCACGGCAGTTGGTCACAGCGTCCTCCTCTGACCCAACAATATGTATCCACGACCTTCTCCACCTTTCAAATGGTCCCAGGATTCTCCGCCACCACCGTGACGGAGTTACAGCGTTATCCCTTAGCCCCAACTCCACTTGTCTAGCCTCTGGATCTATTGATCATTCCGTCAAGCTCTACAAGTTTCCTGGTATAAATTTCTACTTACAGTGAAATGTTGTTGTTGTTAGCACATTTTTTTTGTTATTTCCAAAGCTTTTGAAATATTGGGCATAGTGTTCTTGATTTTGTAAACTTCTTCAATAGTTTGCAGTTTTTAAGAAATTTGGGAAATCCATTCTGTTTGAAGGCATAAGCATTGTGCAGGTTTTGTGTTGTGTGTTAAGACTGCTTGGGTTTGTTGTTTATTGAGAAAGACATTAGATTTTTGTTAAACAAAATAGCTGCTGCCAAACTTGAACTGAACATTTGTGACAGAAGGGCTTAAACATATGTTACGTAACTGTGCAGTGCTTAAACAATATTGTAATTTTGCAATTAGGGCAAATGTTTTAGAATGTTATTAATTTGTAGAGTGGTTAGATCATCCAACCCAAATAAATTGGAAATTTGTTGCCAAGTCCTAAGAGAATGTTTGGTAAATTGTGATTGGCTGAATTCATTATCCTGTTCTAGTAATTCGAGCTATCAGATATGCTCTTGTTGCATAGAAGATGAATTAAAACTTAAGGCATTATAATTTGGAAGTTGCCCTTTGTATAAGGTTAAATGAGTGAAAAAAATATATATAGAGAGAGAGAGTAGTTCATTGTTTCTTGATCTAGAATTCTCAGTCAGGGGCTGAGACACTTTACAGCATATTCATTCTCTTTATCTCTTCTTCATCAACCACATCCTCCCTTCATTTTTTCTTTGCTGGCTTCTTCCGTGTTATCTAGAACCAAGACATCTTGCCCCTTCCGTCTCTGTCAGCTTTTCTTGGACATAAAAATTTTCTATTTCTTTTAATCTCCTCACAGTATGCTTGCTGTCCCATTTAGCCATATGTACATGCTTTTTTAGTCTTATGAATGCTTTTGAATATGGAGTATGTCTATTGGTGCATGCTCGCAGCAAGAAAAAAATTATGAGGCATTAATGAGGAGGCTATTTTTGTGCCGTGTGCTCTCCATATTTTGTCATAATGTGATAAAAAGTCTACAGGACTGTGATTACTTTAGACTTTTTTTTTTTTTTTTTTTAAATATCTTTTGTTTTTAAGCTTGTCTTTTCATGCTTATCTGCATGCTTCAAAAAATATGCAAATTTTTGGCATGTATTCAAATCACATAATCTTCAACTAAAATGATCAGTCGAATCAACTACTTTAAGAATGTGGAAAATCACAATATTACATTTTGTAGAAATTATATCTGGCTGACTATAATCCAACTATTTACAGACTGCATACTCTTTAGTGTAATTCCAAATTAATACAGCTTGTTTTTTACTGTACAAGATTCTGTAAATATGTTGATTATTGGTCTGCAGCTGTAGTTTGATAGATGTTCTATTTTTTATAGGTGGTGAGTTTGAGACCAACATTACCAGATTCACATTGCCAATACGAGTTCTCGCATTTAATAAGTCGGGCAGCATGTTAGCAGCCGCTGGGGATGATGAAGGAATTAAACTTATTAACACAATTGATGGATCAATTGCTAGGGTACTTAAAGGACATAAGGGACCTGTTACTGGCTTGGATTTTGATCACAAAGGTGAGTACTTGGCATCTGCTGATTCAATTGGAACCGCTATATTTTGGGACCTACAATCTGGGACAATGTTACACACCCTCAAGGGTGTTGCTCCTGACACTGTTTCAGACACTTCCATTATGAATATAGTTAGCTGGAGTCCTGATGGGGAGACATTAGCAGTCCCTGGTCTGCGAAATGATGTGGTAATGTATGACAGAGATACAGCTGAAAAAGTGTTCTCATTGAGAGGTGATCATGCGCAACCTATATGTTTCCTGTCTTGGTCACCGAATGGCAGATACATGGCCACTTCTAGTTTAGATAAGCAGGTTCTTATATGGGATGTTCTCAAGAAGCAAGACATTGACAGACAGAAGTTTGATGATAGAATATCTTGTATGGCATGGAAGCCAATTGGTAATGCATTGGCTGTTATTGATGTTATGGGAAAATATGGTCTTTGGGAATCGGTTGTTCCTTCTTCCATGAAATCTCCTACCGAAGATATTCCAAGTTTGCCTTCAAAGAACAATAATGGACTACTTTTGTTTGAAGAGGAGGACATGGAGCCTAGTGTGTCTGGTAGTTTAAGTGACCTTGGTGAAGACAGCCTGGATGAGTCAGAGCCACCAAGCAGGAAGAGATTACGGAAACACCCTGAATTTGATGAAGGATCACAAGAAAAAATCATCAATGAGCTGAACTTGTTCACAAAGACTGAACCCAAGAAAAAAGTGCACCGTTCTAGCAAGGATAACATGGATAAGGGAAATGAGGGATTAAGAAGCACATTAACATCTGCTAAGTCAAAATTGCAGGAGGCTTTTCAGCCTGGAGCGACTCCTGTGCAGCCTGGGAAGAGGCGCTTTTTGTGCTACAATATGCTTGGAACTATAACCACAATTGAACATGATGGATACTCCCATATAGAGGTAATGCACACCATTTGTTATATTGGAGCAATTTTTGTTTCTTATTTTCTCTTGGGCTGGGGGATGGGAATTTGACTTGGGGGAAGTTAAAATAGATTTCTTGCAGTGTTTCCTGACAGCTCCATTATCATTCACTGGATACAGATTGATTTCCATGATACTGGCAGAGGTCCAAGGGTTCCTTCAATGACTGACTACTTTGGCTTCACAATGGCCTCATTAAATGAGAATGGAAGTGTCTTTGCAAACCCTTGCAAAGGCGAGAAAAACATGAGTACTCTCATGTATCGCCCATTCAGTAGCTGGGCTAACAATAGTGAGGTCAGAATTATTAATTTTCAAAGTTACATTGTTAGAAGTGAATGGAGTGACCCTTATACTTGCTTTGTTCCCTGTTGCTATCTCTAATTTTTGTTGTCTGCTGATGCTGGATGCATATGTCTACACAGTGGTCTATGCGGTTTGAAGGGGAGGAAGTGAAGGTTGTGGCACTTGGTACTGCTTGGGTTGCTGCAGTTACTAGCCTCAATTTTCTGCGTATCTACACAGAGGGTGGTTTGCAGGTTTTTCATCAATTTCATGATATATTTTGAAGTTTTCATTATATGCGATGTGCTTAATTACTGTTATATATAGATCTGCATTATGCATTTGCTTTGGTCATGGTAGCTTCCTACAGGTTTTGCCTTTTGTTTTTTTGGTCAATCACTAAGAAATATTAATTTTGTTGCTTCAAGAAAGTAGTAGATACAACAAACCACAAGATGCCAAAAGGTCTTACTGCCAATTTGCTAATACAGCAGAATTATAATTATTATGCCTATGACTATTTACAAATCTCAGCAAAATTGTTCTTCCAATCTTCTGCAGAACTTCATTATTATCAAACGGTAAAATGATCTCAATTATTCTAAAACTTTAACCTTTTTTTTTTTCAATTCTATTCTCAACTAAAAATTGTATAAATATAGCTATTGCAGATTTTTAATTATTTCAATTACATCCAATATTATTTTAAGGACCTAAATATAATTTAAAATTTCTAAAAGATCTTTTCAAAAAGTTCTTTTTCACTTAAATCTTTTTTCCCCATTTGAGACATAGAAGACTCAACCAATTAACAAATTGTCTCCAAAATTAATTAATAGTGTTTGGTTGAGTTTCATCGAGAAGTTCATTTCATTTCCAAATGAAATTTAAATAGAATTCATTTGCTATTAATTTCATGTGTTTGGTTTAATTGAATATTCTATAAAATTCATTCCATGTGAATACACATTTTATTATAGTGTTTGGAATAAAATTAGAAATATAAACTAATATTTTATTTGGTCAAAAATTTCCTTTTAAGATATTGCATGATGGAGTAACAATAAATATAGGAATAGACGTACTTTAGGAAATAAAAATGATAAAAAGAGCAATTTAATCTCATGAGAAATTAGACATAATATCATAGAATTTATTTGAAAATTCTAATTATTTTATTACAATTTGGTTTAATTATAAGTAATTCCACAAAATTGAAATTTGAAATTCCAAAACTTTCATTTAAACCAAATACATTAAACTTGAATTCGCAAATGAATTCTGTCAAATCTTTTGGGGCTTATTCATACCAAACACAGTTATTAAGTAATTTCAAAATCATCTCAATGTTTTTAAACTTGCTCATCAGTTGTATTTTTCTATATCTTAATTATTTTGTGGAAATGAAAAAAAAAGAAGTTTAATTGGATAAATTTTTCTTTTTTTTTGGAAAGGATTATACAATAAATTTTTAAATTACAATTTAGGTACTTAAAAGAAGATTGATGTAATTCAAAAAGTATAACACGATTAAATTGATACAAATTTAATTGAGGATAATTGAAAATTTGGTTTAAGTTTATGATTGATGAGAATATTTTTCCTTATCAAAAGCTATGGCCGCTAGAAACAACATAGTTTTTTTCTTTTTTGGTAAGTGGACCAAAATTGATTAATAGAAAAATAACTGTCTTAGTGTTCAAAAAAAGAAAAAAAAAACTGTCTTCTACAACCAAACGAAACTGCTGGAACCAGCAGAACAATTAAACAGTAAGATGGCTAAATCTACTCAACGTATCAACAACTCTAACATTTTAATGCTACACTTGGAAACCGTAGCAAAATTAGAGTGGCTTGATGGTTGTCAACAATCTATCAACATTAAAGTGTCATTGTTAAAGACTACCAGAAGTTTCTTCTGTTCCAAATCATGTACACCGCATAACAAAACTCATCTCCTTAGTTGTTGAAGACTACTTTTACCAGAAGTTTTCCTGCTATATCAACTGATGATTAATTGATTCTGGACTCTGATTGCAGAAGACACATGAACCACCCTACATATGCAATAATCTACCGTTAGCTATTAAACTCTGCTGCAAAGCTGACAATAAAAACTGTATCTTTGAACAGATAATACACACAATACATGAAAGCCACCCTGTGAACTTTGCTATTGTGATTCTTTCTGCTGTACTTTCTGCCAAAACAGATCAGTTCTCTGTTACAATTCAGGGTAGGTCTCAGAATTCAAAACTTCAGTAATACTTGATTCTAAATATATCTAGAACAAGTGGGATCATTGATTTTTCTTTTTTCATTTTGAGACTTGAAATTTGCAGACTTCTAAAACTTTCATTTCATCTATTGGCCTAATGATGACTGAAAGGCCATGTTGTAGTTTTATTGAACAAGTGCAGAAATTGAGAGTAAAGATAGTAGAAAAACGTGTGAGAATTCATTTTCAACCAATTATTCAAGTAAGAAAAAGAAATAGGAAAACTGTAACTACTCGTAGATGAAGACATTGGACCAATCTTTTGCTGTTATACATTACATGTAATTTCACACCATACATTGTAGAGATTCTTCATATGTACTTGATCAATTATCATTGATCATAGGTAGCCACTTTGTGTGGGATATTTGTTTCAAAATTAGAACTGCAAAGAATGAAGTCATCCTGGAAAACAGAAATGAATTTCTTTCTGCAAAGATAATGTTTTATGTCTTCTTGATGCCTGCAAAATGGATGGCAAGTATTATTTCATTTGCTGTCTTGGTCCTACTCAAAACAGGCAAGTCTCGTTGAAGAATAGTTTTACTGAATTACATGAAATTAATTTTACGAACATGATTTTGTGCACATCTTAATCCATAGATGTACTGATCAATGTTTCATTTCTGCTTATGTGTTCTGGCACATGTATATCATTTGCAGAGGCATATTCTGTCCCTTGATGGGCCAGTGGTGACTGCTTCAGGCTTCAAAAACCAACTTGCAGTTATAACTCACGTTTCTGATTGTCTTCCCTCAAATGATCAGGTCTAATTTTCGGTTATTATCATTATAGTTGTTGGTGGTTGTTTGCTATTCTAGTTGTTAGTGGTTGTTATTTTAGTTGATGGAAGGGGGAAGGGAAAGGGATAGGGTTTTGAAGCCCTAACTGGTGCTGGTCCAGTGGCCTAATTTTCTTTAACACTGCATTTGGATTCAAGCATTTGATTTTAAATTTTGGATTTCAAACATAAAGATTTCAAATAATATATAGAGTTAGATGTTATTTCAAATCCTCATTAATGAGCTTTTAAATCTGTTTTGGATTTGTTTCAAATCTTCAATAATAAATTTATTGTGGATTTGTTTCAAATACCAAACAAGGGACTTGATCCAAATTTAATCAAATCCTTGCATCCAAACATAGCATAAATTCATTCTTACCAAACAAGGTACTTGATCCAAATTTAATCAAATCCTTGCATCCAAACATAGCATAAATTCATTCTGTCTAATTGCCAGTTATTCAATCAACTTGTTTGCCCTTGTAGAAAGAATAGATTATTCTGTAAAGGTGTTGAAGCTATGATTATTTGCTATCACATTCAGCACAAACTAAAATTTTTCTTCTTTTAAAAAGCAGATGCTAGAATTTAGAGTATTTGACATATCTAATGGGACCCAACCATTAAGAGGACGTCTTCCATTAAGTCCAGGTTCACATCTAACCTGGTTTGGTTTTACTGAAGAAGGTCAACTAAGTACATATGATTCGAAGGTATGCTGATATTTCTTCTCAATCTTCATGGCTAAATTGACTGTATCTTGATATAGCATCTGAGCCTGAGCAATTTTGTAGGGTGTTTTGAGGATTTTCACAAGTCAATATGGTGGCAGTTGGCTTCCACTATTCAGGTTTAACGGTTTAAGATTCTTCAATTTTAAAATATGCAATAATTCCCAAGTTGACATATACAGGATGTTGATATGCAGTCTAGCATTGGTTTATAATGAAGTTAATATCCTGCAGTGCCTCTAGAGAGAAGAAGTCTAATGAAAGCTACTGGGTGGTTGGACTGAATGCAAGCAAATTGTTTTGTATTGTTTGTAAGAGTCCCGATTTATATCCGCAGGTACAATAGTCTGCCACCTTTACTTCTGCTTTATCTTTAGACAATACTCTTTATTACTTTCTTCTTCTACAGGTGATGCCCAAACCGGTCCTAACTCTACTAGGTCTATCACTTCCTCTTGCTTCCTCTGATCTGGGAGCTGATGCCCTCGAAAATGAGTTTCTCCTAAACAATATGAATCTCTTTCAGGTTTTTCCTTCTCTCCTTCCTTTCCCTAGAACAAACTCCTTATCATCATAAATTTCTGATATTTGGTCACTATTCTTTCATTATATATTTGATAAAAATAACTTTTTATTCTTTTTACTTATGGAGGGTTATATTTATATTCTTTTCCCCGTTAATTCTGTTCAGTGGCTGATTAATCAAGAAGTATATATTATATTTGCCTTGCAGATTCAGAAAAAAATGGAAGAAATGGCTGGTGCTGGTTTGGACACCGGTGCAATTGATGATGAGGCTTTCAATATGGAAGCAGCTCAGGATAGATGCATCCTGAGACTGATTGCATCATGCTGCAATGGTGAGTTTGTACAAGTAGACTAGCATATTTCATTACCTTTTTCCTCGTCACAAGTCCATATGAAATAAGACGTGCTACAAGGATTTTTTTTTTTTTTTTTGGTTTCAGGTGACAAGCTTGTGAGAGCTACAGAACTGGTGAAGCTTTTATCATTGGAAAAATCAGTTAAAGGAGCAATAAAACTCGTTACTGCCCTCAAGCTTCCAAATTTGGCTGAACGTTTCAACGGCATGTTGGAGGTGAATTATCTTATCTGAGTGATGTGCTGAAGTTCCTTTCAACTTGTATATATTGGACATGTCATTGAGTTTAACTTGATTATATCACTTTCTCTGTTCATCTCATTGCAGGAAAGAATGCTGAATGAGTCTAAAGAAACTCTAAGTTGCTCCCTGGCAAACTCAAATGGTGTTGTGCCAGTTACAGTAAGCAAAGACTCGGGTTCATCAGAAAATGAAATGTTAGAACCTGGGCTTGCGCAATCATCATCAAAGCTATTGGTGCCTCTGTTTGCCAAGAAAGTGAACAAACATGAAAAGGAAAATGCTGATCAGAGCCGAACTGCAAATGGAGAAACTGATGCTGATGTAAGGAATACAGAAAATGTAAAGAATGCTGGCAATGTGAATAACGTAGGTCCGGTGAAGTTAGCTGGAGAAATTTTAAAAGCACAATCTCAGGGACCCTCTAATCTATTTTCGAAGTCATCAAGCAATCAAGGAACTGCAAAGAAAGAGGAAATAATTCAGACAAAATCTCAGCGTCCTTCTAATCCATTTAAAAAGCCATCAAACTAAGTCTTCTGGTTTGATGAGAACAGAAAATGGATCTCGAGGGAATAAATATATTCCATTATCCGACTGACTGCCAAAATGGCTATGTGTGTATTTTTCTTGGGGCTGAGAGTAGTCGACCATATTTCTTGTACATGACCAGGTTGTAGGAGAATGCATAGCATGGGTTCTGTGTTATGTATCTACGTATATAGAAAGTTTAGGCTATTGCTACGGTAAAAACATTTGTATCTATATCAATGGAATTAGAACCATCAGATTAATTTTAATTTAATTTCAACCATTGATTATCCTTGTGTATTAGTATCCATAATATGCATGAATGATTAAGATTAATTAAGTATTAATTTAACGGCTATAATTTTATTTGTATGAATACACACGTTTGTACTGAAGAATGATTCGAAAGTTTAATTTTGCGTTTTCAACTGACAAAAGTCAAATTTATCTTGTAATGCATTTTGGTCCCTGCCTTTTTGAATTTTTTTTTTCTGTTATGTTCATAAAACATCTAGTATATATATATATATATATATATATATAAATCATTAGGTCCAAGCGTAAAAGGCAAGTTAAAGAGCTAATGTGTACAAATGCTTTTAGATTCTGGCAAAGTTATCGCAACTAACTCAAAAACTAAAAAACATATAAAAAAGGGAGAATTGTTATTTATCCCCTGTGTTTTGGCCTATTACACTACGTCATCCCTGACATTTGAAAAAATATTTATTCATCCCTAATATTTGCAAAATCGTGTACTATTTCATCCCTACTGAAGGACTAATGAATGTTAATTATTGTAAATGTCAGGGATGAATAAATATTTTTTCAAATGTCAAGGATAAAATAGTATAATAGGTCAAAATATAGGGGAGAAATAGCAATTATCCCTATAAAAAATCGCATTAACTTTTTCTTATTTCAAAAATAATTTTTCCAAACAAATAGTCTTCTTTCAATTATAGATCTTACAATTCTTCCCATTTTTCAGCTAAAAAAATAAAAAAGCACATCACAGCCTCATAAAATATTCTTCAACAAAAATTCAGTCTTATAAAATATTATTATTGCAATGAAAATAATAGACATATTGCGTCCCTACAATATA
>CATIWK010765949.1:0-12617 GCA_949634005.1 Mallotus japonicus
CTCATATTATCAACTCTTGATAATAGATTTATTTAACATTATGCTAATGGGTGAATATTCAATTAAATAAACATTTTAGATAAAAGAATATTCTTTATTGCCATTTGGGATAATTTATAATGTCATAAATATGTGATTGGCCTCTAGGGCATACCACATATGCTAACAACATAAAGATTACGTGAAGGCCTACAACTTTCATGTTTTGGGCTTGCATTAATTTGGCCTTTATCATAGTGAAAAGTGTGCTACAATGTGCTGCATATGTCAATCCAAATGTAATCAGGATTATATCTTCTTATTTAGGTAGAATTATATGTTCTTATTTAAGAAGGATTTTTTTTCTTATTTAGTTAGGATATTAATTAGGTTTTATTTAGGGTTTCTTTAAGTCTATATAAATGTCTTATTTATGTAACTTATGAGATTATTAAGATTATTGAGAATTGAAGTTTTAAGAAACCTAAAAGTCGTTTGCTTTTACCTTTGTGTTCTTGAGTAGAATACATACTTTAAGGAACATTCAAGTAGATTGATCACCTTCTTGTGGAGTGTTTCGAAATTGGAATTCAAAAACAAGTTTTCTTTATCCTAATTCTTTGATCATCTAAGTAATATATTTTTTAGCCTTTTCTTAAGGGTTGTTGCTGAATTGAGTATTAGGGTTTTCAAGTTAATGCTTTGGGGGTTCGAATACATAAAGGGGTTCTCAAGCTTATTCTTGGAGGTTCCGTATCATTTGGTATTAGAGCTTTGGCTCTAGATCATGTTTTATCCTTTATCATTTGCATTCTTTAATTCTGATTTCTTGTGTTTTCTTGTCCTTTTAAATTTTATTCTTGTCCTTTGTTCTTGTGTTTTGTTCTTTATTCTTGTTTGTTGCTCTTGTTCTTGTTTTCTTTGATTAAATCAATTGTCTTGCAAATCTGAATTGTGTTTGCATTTTTAGTTGAAGGTTTAAAAAAAAATTCGTGTAAAAAAAAGAAAGAAATTCGTGTATAGAAAAAAAAATCGAATTTTAAGTGAAAAATATCCTAATAAGGTCTGAATTACAATCCTTGCTCATTAAGGAATAAATCTTGTCATTTCTTGTATTCCTTGCTCATTAAGGATTTTTGCATATCATTACATTCCTTGATCATTAAGGAATATTGCTAATTAAAAGTCTTATTTAGGTTTTCCTAATCCTATTTGGTTTTGGATTGTGCATATCATCACATTCCTTGCTCATTAAGGAATATTGCTTATTGTGGCAGATTTGGACTTTCTCTTTAAAATACCTTCTAAATTCGCTTTCTTGCCTATTCTAGAAGATTTTTTGTATTTCTTTCACATGTCTTTTGCATTTATTTGAGTTTTCTTAATTTATTGGTTCTTATTTTTTATTTTTTTTTCTTGTGACCGAATTGCTTCAAACTTGTTTTGCAAATTTCATTTTTGGAATTCTACACATTGCAAGTTGTTTAGCTATTTGAATTGTTCTAAAAGTGTGATTCACCTAAGAACATAAAAGAAATTAGCTAGAGTGGTGTGAGGAAGCCGTGAGTGAAATTTCTGTTTAAGTTAAACACGAGTGACCAACCCCATCATTTGAGTGCAAATATGTGAGGGAGTGCTTGTGAGGTCTTTGAATTATTTTTTTTATTTTTTAACATTCTTTTGCAGCAATGTCAAACCCAAAAGTGAGTATGGAAATTATGGACCTACCTTGTTTTCATGGTACAAAATTTCCTTATGTTGGGTGATACCAAATGATACGGAAGCTCCAAGAATAAGCTTAACTCTTGTGAGAGTTGGTTTTGTGTTAGAAATAGAATTTCTACTTCATCTAAGCCTTAAACTCTTGTGTAATCTCAATCTTGTGAATAAGATTGTGGAAGATTGAAAATCCTAATTTGGGGATAAGTTAGGTGGAGACGTAGGATTGTTGAGAATCCGAACTCCTTAAATCTTTGTGTTCATCATTCTTCCTTCTCAATATTCTTTTCAATTCTTATTGAAATCGATTTAATTTCGATTATTATTCAATAGCCTTATTCACCCCCCCCCCCTCTAAGGCATTTTCATATATATATATATATGAATTTATTTATTTATTTAAGGTAATTGTTATCTTAAATAAATAAGAAACAATTTCTGTTTTGGAATTTAAATCAAAACAGAAATAGAAAGGTGATACATATACCAAAATCATTTTGGTAAGTGAGGAGTTACCAAAATCGTTTTGGTAAATGAAACCCTAATGAAGAAGTGTATAAATATATCCTTTTCTCTAGGATATCATATACTTTTCATTCTGCCACAACAGAATGTGTTTTTCACCTTTTTGAAAACTAATATACAGAGTACTTAAGAAGTGAGACTTTCAAGAAAAAGTGCTAGCATACCAACTAATTTTGGTTATCCTGTTTGTGTGGATACTTATAGAGGACGTAGCTATATTGGAGACGTCCCAATCCGGCCAAGAACACTAAAAGCTCGAGGCAAGGTGTCACTGGAGTAAACCCCCTCTCGTTCTTCCAGCAATCTTGCCCCTTTTTCATCTATGGTAAGGTTTTGGAAACCTTAAATAAATCATTTAGCCAAATTACATGGATCCTGTGAGGGGTTTTTTATTAAAATTTTATTTTTTTTGCTGCATGTTTGAATCACAAAATCCCAATAAATTAGTGGTAACCAACCTCCCTCTTTAAGGCAAAACTTAACAATTTATAATGTTCCCTTCAAAACCCTAAAATATAAACTTCCTAAATTTGAGTTCCTGCCAAAGTGTATGGTTGTGCACTTTAATTTGCACTACCATGCATATTGAAAATGCCAAAATTTAATGAATCAGGTACAACCGTGCACACCCATGTGCATAGCTATGCATCAGTAAGCTTGGCTTTCTTCAGATTCGGTACAGTCGTGCACACCCATGTGCATAGCCGTGCACTTTCTTGCCATCAAAATACTTTAAACACGGCTATGTCAAGTAGTTTATGTCTCAGCTCTAACTTGTTACCCAATTTTCACACTGATATACACAGAATTAGAGCCTGAGCTCTTCATGAAAGTTGTATAGATGTAACTTTCCATAACATCTTGAATCATCTCAATTGGACCTCTGTAGCTCAAAATATCACTGAAATACTGAGAGCTGCACAACCTAAAATGAAAGCTGCATACGCTGACTTTAACTAAAGATTTACAAACTCAAACAAACTCAAATTTTGGCAAGTAATATCAATTCGGAAAGCTTAAGATGTCTACTTCAAATTTTTAGAAGATCACTTTCTCATTATAAAACTTCAAGGAGGTCAAAATCTTCATTGAATCTCAAAGGTTTAATCAGCCCAAATCTAAAATTGCACTTAAAGCTCTTATCTTTTCTTTCAACATGGATTTTGTGCCTTGCCCTTTTCCATGATGAGATAAGCTCCTAACTTAATTCCTTGCCTTTTGCACGTTATCCTTACTCATATACCAAAACAACATAGAAAAACATAAAACGCAACTAAAAACTAACAAAAATATAACAAAATACTAGAAACACATAAAAACCTAGACTCAGTCAATTTTAGCCTAAAACATGTCAATATTTATTTTTATCCTAGACTTTAGACATACAAAACTTAACTAATTAGTGCTTAAAATCTAGTATTTTTTGCACTTATCACTATTCATAGGTAGAGCTTAATTCATTGAATATTGTTTTCTTGAAAAGATATAATAATCTTCATTTGATGTGAGATTGGGCTTTTAAAATTAGAAAAAATTATTTGTGGTTAAGAATTTTTAAATTTTAATGAATTTAATGCTTACTTCTTAATTGAGTGATTGAACTTGGATTCTTGATTTTTTGAGAAATGTGTTTGTAAATAGAAATTTAAAATTCAACTCTTGAAGTTAGTCAAGTCTTGTGTATTTTGGTGTATATAAAAATAATAAGAAAAAATAAGCGAGATAGAGAATAAAATGCACTCATTTAAAAGGAGCTAAAACTTTAAAATTATAAATCTTAATATGCTCCTTCTACTCCAATGCTCTTAAATAGAGTATGAGTATCCAAAGGACCCTTTGTGAGGTATCCACACCGAGTAGTACGAGAAAGGTGGGGGATACTACAATTGGGAAGATCTTTATGAAATAAAATAAAAGTTGCTTAAAAGTACCTCATACATAAAGATTTTAGATTACCCAAGTCTTGAATTAATTTCTATTTACTTTCATCTTTCTCCGATTTTAATTTTTCCTTTTCATGAATTCATGCTTTTTACATGGTAAAATTGCATATCAATGACATCGAGTTATTACTCTAATTTTTAGTTATTAAGCTTTATATTAAGTGAAGATTTTAATAGCTAGTCAAGTTATAGCTAAGCAATGAGTTAGGTTCTTCATATTAATGGGTTGTTTTCATATTTTGCTTGAGGACAAGCAAAAGCTTAAGTGTGAGGGAGTTTATAAGATATTAGATTTTGAGTACAAATAAGTTAAGTTTTAAGTGTCCAAATGTCTACAATAGCATTGAATATTGGCATTATTAAGTTAAATTCTTTAGAACTTAGGTTTTTAGGAGTTTTGATACGGAACCTCCATGAATAAGCTTGAGAACCCCTTTATATATTTGAATCCCCAACACATTAATATGAAAACCCCAAAACTCAATTCAGCAACAACTCCAAGTGATACGAACCCACTAGACAACCTACTGTAGGAACCCGTTCATCATGAATCCAAACCCACGCTTTCAAGGAAAGTTCAAATCAAGTTCTAAATCAGACAAAGAAAACCTTCACATCATGTTTAGTTAGCCCAAACAACCAAAGCTATATCAAAACTTTCACCTTTTGAACTTAACAAACAAGCAACAAAGATTATTAAGAAGATGCCACAATCTATTGTCTGAAAGATAGATTGATAAGTCAAAAGGGTTGTTCTCCACAAATATAAAGTTTGATAAGAACACATGGTTAACCAAGTAACCAAAGAGAAAACTCTCTAAATTTTATTAATCATCCATGGTTCCACCTTTAACGTTACATAAAATAAGGCCTTTATATAGGCTTAAAGAAACCATAAATAAAAACTAATTAATATCCTAACTAAACAAGAAAACAAAATCCTTCTTAAATAAGAAAAGATAATTCTACTTAAATAAGATAATATAATCCTAGTCAAATTCTGATTTACATATATAGTATGTTGTAGTGCACTTTTCACCATTATGAAGGCCGAATTGATGCAAGCATAAAACATAAAAGTTATAGCCCTTGATATAAGCTTTAATAATCATCTTTAATTTCTTCATTTGGATCTATATTGAGTGAGATATGGCCCATTTACTAATGTATGTTCAGTCTGCCCATTTTTGTTCACGATCTGATAATCTCTCATAATTTTGGCCCATGAAGACGATCGAATTATCCTCATATTTCTTCATTAAAGTTTTATCTCTCTGTCTTATCTTTCTATAGCCTCTTAAATCACCTCAATCCGAGTTTTTTAGAGTTATTTATGGTTAAAATACCGAAGCATGATACACAAAATACGATTCACGCGAATTGATCTTGTCTTGAATTGAAGTTGACTTATTAGCAAGAACAATCATGAAACCTTCCTCTTTGGAACATAGGATCATATCAAGTTTTCATAGTTTTATTTAGATTTTGATTTTTTTTGTTTAATTTTGATACTTTTTATGTTGGCTAGTGTGCTTGAAATGAGATCAATGCAAGTGGTGTCTAGCAAGGACTTGAAGAGGAAAGCACAAAATCTCCATGAAAGTAAGACGAGGAGGCCAACATGGTTGTGCGCATGGTGGTGCATGGCTGTGCCTGATCCATAAAAGACAACCCTACCGAGAGAAGATCAAGTCTACTGAAGATCCAACTAGGCACGGCTATGCTTGATTCCTTAACTTTTTGGCAATTCTAGTATGCACAGTCGTGTACTTTGAAGAGAAATAAATAAGGAAGTTTAATTTTAAGGTTTTTGAAGAACTATTATAAATAGTGTTGTTTTGCCTCTTTGGGAGAGGTTGGCTAGTTTTAGAAACAATATAGTTTATTTTCATTTCAAAGAAAAATAATTATAATTTATCTTTTGCTTTGATTTTGTTATCTATTTTAGGATTGTTTAAGAGTAGAAGATTGAAGTACAATTGCAAACATTATTCAAGAGAAGAAGAATAAAAGGGGTTTTTCCATTTAATTACTCATTTGTGCTTTATTTATTATAGCGTAATGTTTATGTTTGTAATTCTTGATTCTTCTTCTGCTCTCTTTGCAACTGCCATAAGTAGCTAAATTCTTAGTTGGGGTTTCTAGACCCGGCTCAAAAATGAACTTAATTGGTTAAATTTCATATCACTAAATTCACATTCTATGATTATTATTGAACTTAATGCTTTCTTAGGACTGATCACCCTTTGAATTGATTTAGACGTTAGGGTTAGATCAGGAGATTAACTTTATCAAGAACATAATAATAATCTATTAATTTAATTGGATTGGTCGGGAGATGGTTCAGTTGTTAATATTCCTTGGAAAAGTCGTTCCTCAATAT
Organism: Mallotus japonicus; assembly: GCA_949634005.1. Lineage (NCBI taxonomy): Eukaryota > Viridiplantae > Streptophyta > Magnoliopsida > Malpighiales > Euphorbiaceae > Mallotus > Mallotus japonicus. Next base: position 6,550 of record CATIWK010765949.1, read on the forward strand.
TGAAAATAATCAAATTGCTTGAGTTAGTGAGAGCTAAATAATTGAGTAGTTATTATGATCAATAAATTATGAGAGTGCTTGGGTGACATAGAGGAAGCCTGATAAAATAAGGATAAATATTGTAAGCCGTTGATTCGCGCACGAATACCGGGTTACAATCTTCTATAACCTGTCGATTCACAAAGAATGCCAGGAAATAGGCATCAATATTCGTTGATTCTCAAAAGAATGCTGAAAATTGGGAAGAAATAGAAATTTAATTATCAATTCAACAAAAATTGTCTCCAACATCCAAAAAAGACAACTGTTAAGGAAAATAACCTTAAATGGAAAGGGCAAAAAGACAAAAAAAAACCCCTAAAACAAACATAAAAATTCAAAGCTAATTTTGAGGCACTAAACGGTGGATTTTGGGCTCGAAATCTGGCCCGTTATAGGTAAACCTAGAAATAAATATAGATCTTTGAATCAACAACCGGACCCAAAAGTTAGAGCCTCTGAAAGCTTAAGTGTGCACTTCCCTCCTATCGAAATCATCCATAAATCGCATAGCAATCTGAACCGCATCATTGGGAGAGACTTTCATGATTCAAAATATGCTTAGGAAATGGAATGGAATTAATCACTGAGAAGGAGATTGACACAAATTTTAGATAAATTGAGTTGGGAATAAAAACCCTAACATTCATTCAATTGATAAATTTAGAAGTAGTTCTTATTTGATCATCTAAACAAACGAGAACAAAGTAATTCAATAATCAATTTTTACTCCCTGTGGGATCGATATTTTTACTACTTAGATGACTCTGTGCACTTACAGATTATATGAACCAGTAGTCAATGCTTTTTTAAGAAGGTATGCCTTGATCTCTAAAGTTGATGCAAAATTATTGTGTTTTAAGTATATAAAAGATTTATATCCTAATAACCATGATTTTGCTAACATTTATGGGGTATGTGAGAAAGGGGTTTTTGATAAATTCTATATATATAAGGGATTTCTCTTTAGGGAGAATAAATTATGTGTGCTATAATGTTCAATGAGAGAATTACTTATGAAAGAGGCATATAATGGAAGGTAACTGGAGCATTTTAGGATTAAGAAAACCATATATGTGTTAAGTGACCTTTTCTTTTGGCCACATATAAAAAGGAATGTTGAGAGAGTTTATGAAAAGTGCATCACTTGCAAACAAGCCAAATATAAAGCAATGCTTCATAGTTTGTAGATCGGTGTACCAAATGAACCTTGAGTAAATATTTCTATGAACTTTGTTTTAGGATTACGTAGGTCTAAGGGGGGAGAGATTATATTTTTGTTGTTGTTGACAGGTTTAGCAAGATAACACATGATACGGAACCTCCAAGAATAAGCTTGAGAACCCTTTTATATATATGGACCCCCAAGACATTAACTTGAAAACTCCAATACTCAATTTAGCAACAACCCCTAAGAAAGGCTAGAAAACAGATTACTTAAATGATCAAAGAATTAGAATAAAGAAAACTTGTTTCTGAATTCCAATTTTGAAACACTCCATAAGAAGGTGATCCATCTACTTGAATGTTCCTTAAAATATGTATTCTACGCAAGAACACAAAGATAAAAGCAAACGACTTTTAGGTTTCTTGAAACTTCAATTCTCAATAATCTTAATAATCTTTCATAATTTTAGCCCATGAAGACGATCGAATTAACTCCAACTCTCTTCATCAAAGTTGTAGAAATACGTCTTAGCCTTCCATATCCTTTTAAATTACCTCAATCTGACATCTGTAGAGAAAGATATGATCAAAATACCAAAGCAGGATACCAAAAGATGAATTGATAAAAATTGAATCTAGGATCGCATCAGGATCGTATCATTCCCTCCCTCTTGAAGATGATTCATCCTCGAATCAGCCCTATCTTCTGAAGTTGATATATTCAAGCATCCTCCAGGGTCAAACACAAACTCCTTGGTTGAGAACCACTCCTTTAAAGTAATGATCCACACAAACAGCATTAAAACAATTTGAACTTGTTGTCACACTTTGAACATAGAACTTCCATTCATGAACTTATATGCATTGAATTCTGGTTGCTTCCTTCTAAACTTGAAATATGAATATCTCAAGTTCTTCGTGCCATGAGCAAAGACTCCATGGATTCTCTTGTAGGAATAAGGTACTTTAACAACATCATCAAATGGATCTTTATATGGCATAAAAGTCTGTAAAATAACTTTTAAAACACTAGAAAAAGAAAGATTAAAGTTGTTAGTATAATCATGATGAATCACCAACTCATTATCCTTTTTGATGGTCTCAATCTCTAGCTTTTTCTCTTCACTCATGCTTGGCTTGTTTTCTCTCACCAAGTGTTTCCCATTTTCCTCACTTTTCTCACTCAACTCATTTTTCACACTCAACTCACTTTCTTTTTTTTATCTCAACATCATCGGTTTCCCTCCCCAAAGTATTCCCAAATGAAGATGGAAACTCTTCAATTTGTCGATTAATACATGGATCTTCAAAAGTTGTCTTCGTTGGTAAGGTTTCAAATTGGCACTCCTCCTCCTTACTCATCACTTGAACTTGTTGCTTACTGACTTCAACACTTTCATTCTTCTTGGATTTACACTATTATTTTCTGCTCATAAAGACCCATTTTCTTTTCAAACTTCAAAGCAAGTTCAATTACAACCTGCAAAGTTATAAAAGGTTCAAATTGTACAATAAGCTCAAATCTTTTAGCAATGCATTTTGAAATTCATATTTGCATTTGTAGTCAAGGTTAAAAAAAAAAGAAAGAAATTCGTATATAAAAAAAAGTGAAAAAAAAGAAAAAAATTTGATTTTTTTATTGGATAACATCCTAATCAGGTTTAATTTGCATATTATTGCTTTACTTGCTCATTAAGGATTATTGATAGGTCTTATTTGCATATCTTTGCTTAAAAATTCGAATTTTCTTCCTTTTTTTTATATATGAATTACTTTTTTTTAGACCTTCAACTATAAATGTAAAGACAATTCAGATTTGTAAGACAATTGATTTAATCAAAGAAAACAAGAATAAGACTAACGGAATAGAACAAAGAACAAAGACTTAAAAATAAGAACGAAAATTGAAAAGAACAAGAAATACAAGAAATCAGAATTAAAGAACGCAAATGATAAAGGATAAAACCTGATCTAGAGCCAAAGCTCTGATACCAAATGATACGGAACCTCCAAGAATAAGCTTGAGAACCCCTTTATGTATATGGACCCCCAACACATTAACTTGAAAACCCCAATACTCAATTTAGCAACAACCCCTAAGAAAGGCTATAAAACATATTAATTAGATGATCAAAGAATTAGAATAAAGAAAACTTGTTTCTAAATTCCAATTTTGAAACACTCCACAAGAAGGTGATCAATCTACTTGAATGTTCCTTAAAACATGTATTCTATGCAAGAACACAAAGATAAAAGTAAACGGCTTTTAGGTTTCTTAAAACTTTAATTCTCAATAATCTTAATAATATTTCATAATTTTATCCCATGAAGACGATCGAATTAACTCCAACTCTCTTCATCAAAGTTGTAGAAATATGTCTGAGCTTTCCATATCCTTTTGAATTACCTCAATCCGACATCTGTAGAGAAAGATATGATCAAAACACCAAAGCAGGCTACCAAAAGACGAATTGATAACAATTGAATCTAGGATCGCATCAAGATCATATCAACACATTTCATCCCATATCATAAAATGGATGGTGCAACCTGTATTAAAAATTTATTCTTCAAGGAAGTGGTGACACTATATGGAGCGCCAAGAACCATAGTGAGTTATCGTAATGTCATGTTCCTAAGCTAGTTTTGGAAGACAGTATGGGGGAAAATGGGAACAAAACTTCTTTATTCAATATTTTCTCATCAACAAACAGATGGGCAAACCAAGGTGGTGAATCGAACTTTTTCAACACTTTTGAGAGCTATCATCCAAAGGAACTTAAAGAATTGGGAGGAATACCTACCATATATGGAGTTTGCTTAAAATAGAAGTGTTCATGAGCAACAAATCATTCATCATTTGAAGTAGGTTATGGCTTCAATCCATTAATACCAATGGATTTAATCCATTACCTATAGAGAAGGCAAATCTGGAAGGCATATAAAGGGTTGAATTTATGAAAGGCTTACATAAGAAGGTAAAGGCCCAAATTGAGAAGAAGACACTCCAATATGAGAAACAACATAATAAAGCAAGAAAGCAAGTGATATTTGAGCCCAATGATTAGGTGTGGGTGCACTTAAGGAAGAAAGATTTCCAAATCAAAGAAATTCTAAGCTAATGCCAAGAGGAGATAGACCTTTCAAAGTGCTACAAAGCATCAACAACAATGCCTATAAGCTAGAACTTCTAAGTGAGTATGGCAATATTAATATAACTTTTAAAGCCAAACCCATACTTAGCCCCCTGAACTTATAGACAAACTCTCATTGGCCACCTGTACTTCTAAAATGACCTTATAGACACCTTAAAACACATTCATTGTAACTTTTAAACACCTGCGATATTGTGATTAGGCACGTTACTGACACTCGTGATGACGAAGTCAAAAAGCTATGCCACGTATTAACAAATTAGCTGACAAAGCAAAAAGCTATACCACATATTAAAAACCTAGCTGACAAAGTAAAAGAGGGATTTTTCCCTCTCAAAATCCATAAGCTAACATAAATGGGCATTGGACAAGCATTTAATTTCCTACCAAACTTATTGAGGAACACGAAACAATCCATAACAGCAGTCTTAAAAATCCTGTAATCCCTAAATCACTAGCCCAATCATTTTTTGAGTGATACAAAGAAGGCATTAAACAAGCTGCATTTAGGGAAATTGAAATCTGCAGAGCTATTTGAGCCATCCATTAAGGGCGATTATGAACCTGTTTAAAGTTTAAGAGAGGTTAGTTGTCTTCTTCTTATTATTAAGTTTTTTTAGTTACAGGATTGTAATGTTCTGTAAATTAAAAGCTTTATTTCTGATTAAATTGGGTTTGTATGGAAGGTTTATTTATTACTTTGGTTTAGCACTATATTGGTGTTTTGAGCAATGGTCCCCAACCCCAATATGTTGGTGGAGACATAACATATGAAGATAATGTGGAAAAATTGTCCATTATTGAGTTACAGCATAGTGTAAGAGAACTGGGCTACACATCAATACAAGGTGTGTTTTATAAAGCAGAAAATGACAGTCTCTTTGTCAATTTTGACACTAATAAAGTATTATTATATGTGTTCAAAGGGGTAAAAAATGATGATGAGGTGCACTTGTATGTGATTCACAATATTAACAACCCTCAAATTGTAATAGATGTTGATGTTGATAAAAGTACACCCGAATGTACCTCAAATGCTAGTGGTCCTCATGTGCCTTTAATTAAGGCACATGTTGGGTAAACAAAGGTAGTTGAAACTCATAATGGTAGGGTTGATGTGGCAAGTGTTGTGGGTAGAGAAGGGGGAAGCTCAGATAGGCCAAATGAGAGTTCTATACCAATAGTAAAGGGACAGGATGAAGAGGGACATGAAAGTGAAGACAGCTGTGAGGAAGAAGAAGCACATGTGAGTGATGCAGATTCAGTGGATGGGAGTGATGTTGATGATAAACTGAGAGCAATTAGGTAGGAAAAAAGAGAGCCGAGAAGGAGAAAAATCAAGGTTAAAGCAAAAGCAATAGGAAGGCCAAGATCTGAGTATGTTGAAATCCCAATAGGAGAAGTTGGTGCAGATCCTGGATATGAAAATGTTGGGGACAGTAGCAATAAATATGCAGGTAAGGTAGCTGGGGATGAGGATTTTTATAGGAGTGATGATCCAGGCAATTATGAGAGTGACCTTGTGTTATGGATCAGCTTACCTACCATGAAGATGAGCATGATGAAGATGGCAAGGATCGATTTCATGAAGAGTCTAATCCAATTAGCATGCCTCAAGGTCCTATAACAAGGTCTCAATCTAAGAAGCTTCAAAAAGCCTTAGTCCATCATCTACAAGGATTGGTGAATTCGGCCATTGAAGGATTA
>CATIWK010766386.1:0-10401 GCA_949634005.1 Mallotus japonicus
TTTGCCATTTTTATAATAAAGTCCATGTTTTTATGGTGAAAATGACATTTTTAGCATTTTTATTATTTTTGTTGTTTTTATTTTCCCTTGTTGATAAATTTTTTTATTTTTATCATAAAGTTTACATTTTTATGGTAAAAATTGCATTTTTATCATTTTTATTATATTAATTGCATTTTTTTTATTTTTGTCATTTTTATTTTCTTTCTTTGATAAATTTGCCATTTTTATCATAAAGTTCACTTTTTTATGGTAAAGATTGCACTTTTATCATTTTTATTATGTTAATTACCTTTTTATTTATTTTTGTCATTTTTTATTTTCTTCTTTGATAAATTTGCTATTTTTATCATAAAGTTCATATTTTTGTGGTAAAAATTGCATTTTTATCATTTTCATTATATTGATTGTATTTTTATTGCTTTTATTATTATTATTTTTTATATGAAGTGTCCTGGCAAGGCATCAACCTAACCATAATTTTTATTAAAATAAAAATAAAAAGAGACCAATCCAACCCAACAAGGCAAAGAAAAAACAAGACATGAAAAACATAAAATTTCAATGATAGGCATGAGAAGAAGCTCGAGTAGAGGGCCTATAACCAGTTAAAACAACAGGCTTCTTCTTCTTCTTCTTAGAAACTTCATGCCACGGAGATTTATTATCTGCAAGGTCAGCCCAAACTTGCTTACCAACCAGTTCCAATTCGATTTGGGTAGCACGTTGCTCATTGGACATCTCATCATCAGCTATAGGCAATGAGGCGATCAAACCATCCTCAGACCTAGTCAAATGCGCTGTATTTTCTAATAATATTGCTTTTATTTTCCTTTTAATAGATTTTGCATTTTTATCATAAAATTTTCATTTTTATGGTAAAAGTTGCATTTTTATCATTTTTGTTATTTTATTTGCATTCCGATTATTTTATTTACATTTCCATCATTTTTATTGTTTTATTATTTTTATTCCTTTATTTTAGTTACCTTGCTCTCCCCTTATCATGAAATTCTATTTTTATAATAAAAATGTCAACTTTGCACCAAAATACCTAAAATTTAAATTCTTGCATCATGCATCTTTGTTTGTTTATTTGCTTAATTACTTTTATTTCAGTTATGGATGAATAAAATATATAAAATTGCTCTAAATGTGATGTGTGTCTGCATGTGCGTGAAGACTAACCTTTGTTTTACATGTTTATTAGAATAGAGATTTTCTTTTATTCCTCTTTTCCATTTTGATGTAATTAACAGAATAGGAAATTTTCAAGATGATGTAATCCTTAATCCGAATTCTCCTTTTTATTTTCTATTTTAGATTTATTTATTAGAATAGGCTTTTTTCAAGGGTTATAATCCTTAATCCATTTCCCTCGTTTTTATTTTGTTTATTTTTGTGTTCATTTTGTTTATTATTTCTTGCATGCTTATGTGCTACTTGCTTACTTGTTTGCATTATTACTTGCTTGATTGATTATGATTGGTGAATCTCTTTTTATTTGTTTATTTTGTGATGTATGCGTGCCGAACTCAACTATCCTTCATTTCCATCTCCAATGCAATTTAATTGACTAACAATTAAATGTGGTAAATACATCATTAAATCGAAAACTAGGGTGAAGGAATGAGTAAATTAAATGATGTCTAATAAGAAACAGGATAAGTAATTTCTACCCCCCGAACCCGGAATAACCGGTTAGGAAAGTGAGTTCTCATTTTCCATTTCCCTACAAAGTCAGGTGGCGACTCTAAATTACCAAGCTTATTTAGGTAGATCCCCCCCCCTCCCCCCCCCCCCCCCCCCCCCCCCCCCCCTCACATCAATAACAACCGATATGAAGTTGCCTAAGCCTGTGTGCCCTAACACCACACTGATCTTGTCCTAAGTCCCGTAATCGGAGTCAAAAATTGAATCTCGTCTCGTACAGCATGAATTATATGGACATGGCAAGCATGAAATAACAAAATATATAACTCATCTATGGCATGGTAATTATTGAATATTCATGGAAAAATCATATTATGATCAAATATAAACATGCTAAACAAACAAATAAAAATCAATAAGAAGCAATAAATTAAAGGATCTAAGAGACAAGAATAGCTAACATGTTCACAAATATCCCCTCCATGATTGCTCCATATTCCGAATTTCGGGACGATAAAACATTTTATTTGAGAAATAAAAGAGAAACAACTTTAAAAACTAAAATAAAGAAAAGAAGTAGGAAATGATTAAAAATGAATTTTAAGTTGACTTCGAAAGTAAAACAATTTTAATAGTCAATTAAAAAGAGTTAGAAAAACATTTAAATATGATTTTTGGTAATATATGTCAACCATTAATTCACAATATGAGTTTCCATCAAATTAGGCCTCAAAATTTCAATTTTGTACCTTGGATGGATGTCTCTCACATCATAAATTATTGAATACATAACCAAATCATTTATTTGAAAAATTATAAAGAAAAAGAAATTATGATCCATATTCTTGCATTTGAATGACTTTCATGATCAACAAAGAACACAATAATAACATAAATAAAACATAAAAAATGTTAGATTTATTAAAAGCAAAGTGATTTTGAAAAATTATAAATCAGATGTGAAATGAAAAAATAATGAAAATGAAACATATTTTATCATTAAGGTAAATGCAAAGTTGCATATTGAGTAGTAAATGGGTGAGATTTAAGGATAAAAATTGAGAAAAGAAACGTAGAGAAAAGAATATGGAAAGGCCAATTTATTGAAATAACAAAGGAAATTAACTAGGAGAAAGCATGGAAAGATTCATTTTATTTTAGATCATTAATTACCCAAGAAATCATGAAAAGCATGAAGAATAAATTGGTTTATTTTTGGTATATTATTGGTATATGATACCACACTAGGCATAAATTAAGCACAAACAACAAAGGTAAATTTAATATGATTGATTGTATAACAAGACAAAGCATAAATAATAAAATAAAGGAACATGTAATGATAAGATTACAAATATTCAAAAGCACATAAAAAGATAAATTAGAGAAGGAGATAAGAGTAGAGATTGAGAAATTGGAAGTATAATCACAATAGTAGAATATAACAATTCAATATATAAATATAAGGCCAAACCCATACTTAGCCCCCTGAACTTTTAGTGAAAATCTGTTTAGCCACCTGAACTTTATAAATGACCTTATAAACACTTGAATTTGTATTTTTTGTATATCTTAAGCACCTAGCTGCCTTGCTGGCAGACTGCGTGTAACTAAACGCAGAGTGTGAGAGTGAGGGGGAAAAAATTATTAACGTGTCGTATCCTCTCTACATTAGGATCTGGCTATTTCGTCTCCTTCCTCTCTATATTCTATTTTTTCTTTTCCTAAATATGTAAAATATAAATAAATAAAAGCAAAATTCCACATCCAAAACCCAACACAGCCATTATCAGATCAAAAAGCACAACTTGATCAGCAATTACCTCTTTCACAAAACCCTCATGAATAGCCTTCAAATCTTCATTCTTACCAGAACCACCGCCATATGAAGGAGGGAAAACAACATTGCTGCTGGTAGTTTCTTCGATTAAGTGTTTGATTGTTTTGGAGAGTGAAGCTACCAGTTTGATTACTTTGAATAGTTGATCGTCGGAGGATCTCGGGCGGATGATTCTTGGAGGACGAACGGGAAGCGAAACGGAGTTTGAAGAAGATGGTGTCAAAATCCTTGAATTCCAATTAAGAATTGGTTCAAAATCCTCACAAAAGACGACTTTTATCACTGATTACTCTTAGGTTCCTTCAACCGCTATGTTGATGTTATAATCACATCAAATATTTCATCAGCTTCTTTATTGTCTAATTTCTATTTGAGGAATTTAAAATTCCTCAATTATTATGCTTTCAGTTAATTCTTGAAATATCTTGCAGGAGAGGTGCGCTTTGGAAACAAAGAAGAAACAACAGATAAGGAATACCAGACCAGATACAATAGAAGAATCTCATGTAACTCAGCTCGATAAGCCACCTCCTTTGGTCAGGGCATTGGAAGCTTCTGCTGCACCATCTTTATTAATGCAGCTTATTGGATTACCCAGAGGCGAGTCAAAAGTGACCATCGTGCTCCTCGTCATTACTGATACTGCGATGATTAGCACCGGACCTCCAATGGCAGTTGATCATCATTAAAATTGAATGGGATTTTGCTGTGCTATGTGATGACTTCGTCCGCACTAAATATACCATGAACATCATGCTTACCAACATCCTCGATGCCGCCTAAATGTAAGTTGATTTTCGTTCTGAATCACGACCAGACTCTGTTTTCTCTTTTGTTGAATCCAAATTGATTTTGGTTTTTATTTTGTTAATTCTTGAAGAAATTAAAGAACAAAAATGGGGATTCCATCAGAAATGAGGGACTATTAGACACGAACAATAGCAAAGAATAATAATTATCATTTTATGATCCCTTCTCCATCTGAAGAACAGAGGATTTTAGAAGCTAGACGTTGTACTGAAGGTTCCTATTTGTTTTTTATTCTTTTTTTGGTTTTTAATTCAAGATTTTGATGCAATTTTTTCATCTTCTTTGTGGGTTTTCAATGTAAATTTAATTTTGCAGAAGGTGTTAGAGCTGGAGCCAAGGCGGCTGCTGTTATTGTTGTTGCCGCTGCTGTCCCCACTATATATCTTTCTCTTCATAACTTCTAAAATCTCATCTTTCTCCTGTTTTATCAACTGGGTTGGTGTTTATGATTATTATAATTAAAAGGGATGTGTTTATAGGATCGGTGGGTGTCTCAGGATTTTTGCACTTGCAAAAAAATTGTCCTTTTTATTGCAAAATGTTTTTTTAATGGAGTTTTGGGTTCTTTTTTTTTTTTTTTTGTCAAGAGTTTTGGGTTCTTAGGATTTATTAAAAACCCGTTCTAATTGGTAATTGATGTTACATTTAGTGCAGTTGGCCACCGTGACAACCACCTTAGTTGGTTGCACTGCATCCTTGACCACTCTTTTTTTTTTCAAACAAATTGACCACTCTTTTTAGTAAAAGAATTTTGTGAATGTAAAATTATTTGAGAGGTTATATGTTAAAAAAAATATTTGAGAGGGAAAAAGGCTCTGTGCTCTGTCAGAATTTTTTGCTTATGTGGATCGCTTTTTGACTTTGTCAAAGCGAGTGTTAGTAACGCGCCTAATAACACTTTGCCAGGTGTTTAAAAGTATCAAAAAATTAAAATTCAGGTGTTTATAAGGTCATATTTAAAGTTCAGGTGGTTAATGGGATTTTGTCTACAAGTTCAGGGGGCTAAGTATGGGTTTGGCCTAAATATAAATATGAATTGAGAATTGATGAACAAGAATAATAAATAATAAATAAAAGTTTTTATAAGTAAATGACAATAAAGATAAATGTTTGTAAGAGTTAGTAAAAGTTAATAGGAGTTAGTAAAGTTAGCAAATGTTAGTAATTGAGATTGAGATCTTGAGATTGATAACAAGAAATATATATAAAATGCAATGTATGATGCTAATGTAAATGCATGATTCACACAAGCATTAAATAAATCCAGGATACATGCACGTATGATGAATGATACAAGTCGAGGTGCATGCAAATATGCATCTAGTGGATCTAAAAATGAGCACACACATAATAATGATATGCATAAAAGCATATGAATGCATGAGAATGCAATAATGCAAAGAAGTAGGAATAGAAATAGAGATATAATGTAGTATTTATAATATAGCTTAAATAAGAGTAAAGAAATTTTATTATGGCCAAGAGAGCAATATTAGTTGACACATTGCTAAATAGACACTATAGACAACAAGAAATAAGACTCTAATTGGGCTTAAGACATAAAAAAGGACACAATTTGCATTTAGAAGTAAAATTGACTGTTCAAATAAACAAAAATCATGAAAAACTTCAAATTGACTCAACCAACATGCATAGACAAAGTACAAGATCTAAATTTTACAATAATTGACAATTGAAACACTACACATGTAATTTAGGGTTGAAAAACCATAAAAAATAACATAAGACTCAAATTAAGACTTACAATTGATCAACAATCACACAAGACATGCAAATTAAGACTCATAATAAAAAAAAACACTTAAAATGACTCACAAATGATAAAAACCCTAAATTAGATCAAGGATCAAACAAACAATGTCAATAAGAAGGCAAATCAACAATCAAAGCAAATGAGACCCTCATCATCAATTACTCAACAATCCACACTAAAATAAGTCACAAATCATAAGAAATATCAACAAAATAATCAACAATAAGTCACACAAACACCAAAAAGCACAATCACAATCATCATTCAAAGGTTAGAAGAAGGATCACACTTGAAAGCTTTCAAAGAAGAGATTGAAGAGGTGAAAAGAAAATCAAAATAAAATCATTTTAAAATAGAAAATAATGTAAAAATACATCAATTCCATCATCCTATGATCTTAGGGAAGGGTTAGAATGATGCTTGAACATGTATGAACCCTTATGAACCCTGATAACCATCATCAGAATCACTTGGAGTACAAAAGGATGGATGGACGGTTTAGGGGCCCATCTTGTTAGATTTGGGCTATCACCAGTTGGTCTAAGGAGGCTCAATAGCTGTATTTAGGGGATGAATGGTCGGCCAGCTGTTCATAAGCTAAATCCTGCTATTCATCTATTGAACAATGTGAAATTGGACCTTTTTGCAATAAAAACTTAAAATTGAAGCCCCAAATCCAAGAATTGAGATAAAATAATTGAGAATGATGATCTTAAAAGTGTTTAGCCTCAAAATTTATCCAAAAACTCACTAAAAATAATTGATTGAAGAGAATTAAAGTAGAAGTTGAAAGGTCAAATGTAGCTTTTGATAAGTTTCAGCATAGATTTTGATTTTGATTTGAAAGGAATGGATTTGCAGGAGCTAGATATGATTTTGAGTGTTTGATTCTGGTATTTTTGAAAGAAATTGAGAAGAAAATGGAAATAAATTAGAGCTCGAGTAATTTTGACATTTTTTTACCTTGATTTTCTATTTCTTCCTAATTTCTAAAGGCTTTTTGGAGAGAATTTTGAATATCTATCTTGGTTTTTGTGCTGGAGGATTTTTCTCTTTTTGGAAGTGGTAAAAAAAGCCCTTAAGGCTTCTATTTATAAGCAAACAAGGGTAGCGGCACTTAGTGTAAATAAGTGACACTTTTTGAGGTTTATTATGTAATAGTATATCTCCTTCCTTTATAAGCTTGACACTTGTCCTAATATATTCCAAATTTGGAATATTCTAAATTTGGTAAGCTCCCTTTTTAACAAGCGTCCTTTTTGGATAAGGATGGGTGAGGTAAACAGTCATGAGGCTCGGGTTGACCACTGAAGGTCAAAATTTGACTTTTTGTCAAATGGAACCCATTAACACACTGGAATTTTAGAAGACAATTTCAAACTCAAATTCAACTCCCGGAGCTCGATTTGACCATTGAAAAGTCCCTTTAACCAAAGTTTGACTTTTGTTCTCAGGGCTTCCAAAGGTTAAACCCTAACTTCAGGAATCAAAACCAGACTGAAAACTACAGAAAATAGACTGTAAGGACTGTACTTACTGGTTTAGAAGACATGACTCTGGTAGACTTCTTTCTCTCTATTCTTCTCAAATCTCTTTCTTACACCAAAAGAATATGGTTAAGGTTCGATTAGGGTTTGTTTAGGTCTTGAAAAGGTATAATTGGTAATCGGGTAAGGTTATAGCGATTCGATTGATCTTGAAATGGCTTGAATGTCACTTCTCTTCATCAAATTGATTGTCTGATGAGATGTTTCAGTTTTTTCATCATCGACCTTTAGGGTTTTGAAAAATGACCTCCACAAGGAGAAAAAATAGCTAATCAGAAAATTGAACATAACAAACTAAAGACAAGAGTAACATTTTGTGGCATTTATATAAATACAATCTATGTTGTTTCTTAAATAGAGTTTTAGTGAACATATGTGAACAATTGGAAACTTACTCTAATCATATGAGTGTTCCATTTATAGCATGTAATTCATAAAGCACTCTAGCAAAAGTTTAAGTTCTTTACCCAGTTATTGGCAATCATTATTTATTCCATCATTCCTTTAAAGCTCCGAGATGCTTTATTCTTACTACAAAAGTACAATAAAATACCTTGTGGTTAAGCACTTTTTCCCTTAGAGGGCTGTGGTATTTTTTGTAACATTTAAGGGTCTGTAGTTTGATTCTACTTGCATTTTGGTACCCTACTCAATAATATTGTTAAAAATATATGATATAATATTAAAATAATATGGATTTTTCATAGTAAAATTATTTACCAAGTACTATAGCATTCAACTAACTAAAATAAATTCACAATAAATAAAAATAAGATGTATTTTTAATTTTATGATGAATAAAAAGGGACCTTTCCACCTTCTTTCATTTCCATCTTCCTCCGAATCAGTCTTGTCATCTTCATTGAACTTTCTAGAATTGTAATTTCTAGGATGACCTCTTCTATGTCTGCTAAATAATACTTCTTCGTTCATCTCACTCTTCAATGAAACTCCAGCCATTTGTTTAGCTAACGTCTCTTAATTGGCTAACAAATTTTCCAACTCATTTAATGTAGGTGGTTTAGGCCAACCTTGAATAGCAATAATAAATCCTCTATATTCTGGAATTATTTTTAAAATAAATTTGTAATATTTTTAAAAGTGTCTAAATAATTATATTGATGCTAAATCACATATAAAACATTTATATTATTGAAAGGGAGTGTTATATTAAAGTTTTATTACAAATAATGACGATATTAGTTGATAGGGTATTAAAATGTTAGAAAATAAAACCACATGCCTCTAAATGTCACGAAAAAACCACAAACCTTTAAGTAAAAATGCATCTAACCACAAAATACCTTTTTTTACTTATCCAAAAAAAAAAATGAACTAAGACCAAAAATCTTCACAAAAAAAAAAAAATTAACACCCTTTTAAATAAAATTATGCTTTAATGTTAAAATAATATGAATTTGTAATAGTAAAATCATATATGAAGTGATATAACATTCAACTAACTACAACGAACTCATAATAAATCATGTATTGTAATTTTATTATGAGTAAAATTAAATAATTTCTAAAATAAATTTATAATATTTTTAAAAATAATCAATTAGTTAAATTGATTATAAATCATATACAAAATAAATTTATCATTGAAATATTATATGAATATTTTCTCATAAAATAATACAATAATAGTTGAAAGAATACTGAAGTGTAAAAATATGATATACAAGTACTTAGATGTCGCAAAACAATGCATAAGCACAATAATCAAAATTGTATTTATCCGTTGTTATTATTATTATTATTATTTAACCACAAGGGACACCACCAAGCGAGATTGAAACTAGGTTTGTCCCCCTTGCATAGGATTCCAAACCTGCATGCTTCTTCAAAACTTAACTAACATGCGAGAAATTTCACTTTGAAAACGAAAATAAAATGCCAACAATGCTTGCTTAGCAGTGTAGAACATGGATTAGCATAATGTCATCCTACAAAGATCCCTCATTCAACTTTCAAGATTAGAAGAAATGCTATATGAGGACTTTGAGATCAAATAGAATATGTTTCTTTCCATTCCTTGTGAGTCATTTCTCCGAAACAACAGATCAAAGTGATTTTCCTCCATTTTCTCAACAAGTCAAGAGTGTTGCACCATTGAAATACTTGGAATAAACTAAAGTACATATAGGAGACACTAATACTATAATCCTTTTCTGAAGATATCTTCCGAACTGTTTGAATCGTTGCTCTGAATGTTGTTCTTTCGATGTGAAACCAGTTGGTTTCATAGTTTTAGAATTCTGCAGATATGTATACATATACACAGACGGCAATCCGCACAATAGTTCTAACAAATTTTTTAATTGAGCAATACATATTACTTTTTCAACATTTTTTAACTTTAATACTTTCTCTACTCTAAAATTCATTCTCTTTTTTTTTGAAAAAAAAAATTCATCATAATTAATTACAAGATAATAAAAATTAATTTAATATAGTTTTTTCTTCTTAAACTGTAATAAAATTTAAAAAACTATACTATTTAGTTTATGACAATATTTCTAAAAAATTTAATTCACTTACTTTTGCATAGACTTGAACCACCACCCCACTGCCACCCAAATTCACCTGTGATGGCAGATCAGGCAACTGATATGAAGCCAAAATGAATTCGTATAATACAGTTTCAAATCACTTCTTGGACTTTGCCTTGAATATATGCTCCTTGTAGTATTTGAGCTCCCCAATGCTTTCTCTAATATCATCCATGGCTCTATGCTTGTTTTCCTTTAATGGGGCTTTCTTATGATCTGCAT
>CATIWK010766735.1:0-10645 GCA_949634005.1 Mallotus japonicus
AAGCTTTTCTTTTTTTCTTTTCATTTGACAAAAAATGATAAAAACCTCAAAAATTACATTGTCAAGGGTCGAACCAAGGTTATTTAGGCGAAGAGGCAAGCACTTTAGCCATTCCGCTGCTGCAGTTTACTTATTTTTATTATTTCATTTATTTTATTTAATATTTATTCGGTTATCCGAAAACCAATGGGTATCCGAGAAAAAAGCTTCGGTTCGGGTCGATTTTGAATTTTGAAAAAAAAAAGAAACTCGATCTGACCCAAACTCGTCCGATGCATACCCCTATTCATCGCGACAAGAAAGCTTTAGACAAGCGCCTTTCCTTTTCCTTTTGTTAATTTTATTATTTGGTGTTTGCGATGTGGTTTAAATCGTCAGTAGACAAAACGATTAAGGGTCACAAAAGAAACAAAGTAAGAACCGTTGTAATACAATGTGTTTGGAGAAAAATTCTTATTGTATTGAAAGGAAAAGGGAAGCCCTAAGGCATCCACCCGCTTGATAAAAGCTCTATATCCTCTAGAATTTCACTTAAATCTAAAATTAAAGAAACTATTAAGGTTGCTGATGGTGGTGGAATAATGGCCGACAAACTCTGAGATGGATTGCTTGGAATGCAAGCGAGGGTCGTTTCTAAGGTTGTTGATAGAGAAGGGAAGGAAAAAGACATTGGCTTTTGCAGGGTCATACATAATCAGAGAACTTCGAAGACGGGCCACTTTGAATATGGTAACAATTGAGTGCAGGCAAAAGGGTTACTGCCGGTGGTGGCGGCGACACCTCATATGAACGGTTATTAAGATCATCATGCAATAAGTGGCTGGAAACTATTTCTTTAAAACGAGGATGGCTTCTCAAGATGTAAGATGCAAAATCTATATCTGGGTAAAAATGATGCAAACATATAAGTCCTGAAAACAAGCTCAGGATGAGAGAAGTTTAAAGGAAGAAAGTCAAGAAGTTACCTATTCCAAAGATCGCCAGCATACCGGGAATCTAGAAAGAGTCGTAATCCATGGCCAATGAGTAAGTGTGACCTAGAATCATCTTTAGCCAGATGAATTTTCCTCCCCATCTCATCTTTTGATCCTGGGCTATTAGATATTATTGCAGCTCCATTGATCTGCACAAATAAAGTTTACCTCCCAAGAACGCTCTATTATGGCAGTGATTGATTAAAGCAGTTGAACCTGTCCACTAACTCTGTTATCCCTTTTCTTCAGCATCTCCACTGCACATATGCTGTCTGTTTGCAAAATATTAGACAAGATCCCATCCCAATTTTGGACCTTCAAGGGACGGTGATTGAGAATGATTTTTGATACAAGGGCGTCAATTATAACACAACCACGCACTTGTTCCCGCTTGTTCCAGACTTACAAACAACCCTCAATTTTGCTGCATCTTTGGGCCTTAGCAATTTCAATATTTGCATAATTATCAATCAGAATTCGATCAAAATCTCCTAGCGATGTTGACTTTATATATCTCGAAATTCGGCTTGGTGAGTCGATGCTTTTGCTCGAACATGAGCTCGCTTGGTTCGATATCGACTCCCACACCTTCTTGAACAGCATCGCCATATTGATGGATTGAATTCTCTGTTTTGAAAAGGATTTTCCCAGGAAAATTTAGAGGTGGATTGCTATTTTCTCAAGGAACAAACAAAAATCAGGGAAGGTAGGAAAAGCGATGTGGACTTGGAGCAAAAAATGAAGGGAATGAGGGAGGGTAGTTAATGACATGGAAAGATCATATTATTTCCATGTCAACATTATAAAATCCAACTTGTATATTCAATTAACGGTGTTATCATCTCTTTATCATAAAATAATAGATCTGTTAAATTTGTCTCCAATAAATATGAAAATAAAAGATTGAAAGCTTAATAAAACAAATAAAACGTTTAGGGGCTCAATAAAATAAATTGACTAAGTTCAGGGGCCTTATCATGGGTTTTTCCAAAACTATATAAAATATAGAAATTTCGAACTTGCATTTTACTTTCTTTAACAATTCTTTCAAACTCCTACCAAACCGATTCTCAATCTCACCTTTTTTTTCCCCATTAAAATTGAATTCAAAAATCTATAGATAGTCATCGAGAATAACAAGGAATGCCCATTCAAATTCAATTCTAACTTTTTTTTTTTTAGGATTCTAATTTCTTCAATCTTTCTATTTACTTGTTTGGAAAACAATTCTTGACGTTGTTCGAAGGATCGTTTTGTCGCGTGTGTGTGTTTTTTTTTAAAAAAAAATTTTCAATCGAATGTCCGCTGCTGCGGTTCTTAGGCGGGTGGGTCAATTTGGGACCAACTCTAGAGTTGTTTTTGGTAGAAATCATCATCGACCAAAATTTGGTGCTTTAGATTTCAATTTCTTCGCTGCTTCAATTTCTGGCTCTAGGCAAATTTCTCAGCTAGTCAAATCTAATGGAAGACGATTGTTTCTTGTTGACACATTAGCTCTTGTGAGTAATATCCTTTAATTTGTCAAGAAATGCAGAATCTTGATTTATAATATGTTTTTTGTGAATTGAGTTTTTTTCTTTCTGGGGGCTTGTTAAACAGGTGAGAAGATTGGAGGCAGAAGGAGTCCCATCAAAGCAAGCAGAGGCAATAACAGCTGCAATAACTGAAGTTTTAAATGACAGTTTAGAAAATGTGTCTCAATCTGTTGTCTCCAAGGCGGAGATGCAGAAAGTATGCTCCTTTTGTTTATCTTTATTTTATTATTTCTGTTTTTATTCCCTAATTTTGTGGTCTGGTTTTGTTGTTGGTAGACTGAAATGATTCAAGAAACCAATCTGTCTAAATTCAAATCTGAAGTCCAGAGTTCACAGGTATGAATGGGGGTGATTTTTTTTTTTGGTCCTTGATTCCATTGTTATGCTTACTGTTTGGTTTTTTTTAGCTTACTTTGAAATTTGATTGGATTCAATCAATAAAATCTTAGTTATTTGTATCTAGGGCCTAGGTTTTACAAATATCTCCAATTAACGTTAATATTCCGAGAAATGATGATAATTTATACATCATGCATTTTAATCTGTGGGAACTCAAACTATTCAAAAGGTGGATTCATTGATTTGATTCATAGCATTTGGTTTATTTTTCTCTGGCTAAACCTTTCACATTAGCCAAACCATGTACACAGATATTTATTGAGCAGCAGAAACGAATCTTATGAATATTTTAGGGAGAAAAGTTGAGATCCTATTAAACTGTTTAAAGTTTATGATTAGATGATTGGAAGAGAAGAGGTCATGATGCTCCATGCATCTGAATATTTTATTTTCAACTGTAGCCTGAAATTATTAGCAGCTATGGCATGATGGAAGATATTATTTCTTGATGCTCTGATATGGTAAATATATCTATGCCATCAATCTTTGGCAAAGAAACCAGAATGGCCTTCCCTTCCCACTTTGTGGCGGCTTTGGTGGATTGCCTATTTTTTGTTCAGTATACCAGGAAATCTTTTCCAAATCTGTTCCAAGTGTTTTCAATAAAATTGCATGAGGCAATATTTGGTTATGTACATATTTAGTGGGGAACCTACTAAAATTCTTTTTTGGTTATGTACATATTTGGTGGGGAACCTACTAAAAATAGCCAAGGCTCAGAACAACAATGTTGTTAGAGTTGTCTCATTTTCAATCTGAATTATATGACTTGAATCTATAACTTAGTTATTTGAACTTATTGAATTAATGGCATACATAATTTAAGGCTGAATTGAGTAAAGTAATTATATGTTGGTCAAATACATATAAACAGATAATTTTGTTGACAATGTCATTATTGGTTAAACGTGAATATCCATCAAACCCAATAGGTTCAGGAGTCAATACTTTGCACATTCCTTTTCAATTCTACCATGATTTTGTGAAAAGAATTGTAGAACATTTCACATACCTAAGCAAAACTGAGAGACTTACGGATTCATCTTATTCTCTGATTTCCCATACTAGGTTTTGGCATTTTCTCAAAATTCTTTAGCCAATAGTAGTTTTACAGTACTTCTTCCTATTCCATATTTGTTCTTTTTTTTTTTTTTTGGATTTCTTCTATGTTAACTATTGCTATGATGCAACGATGTTTTACACCCACCATTGTTGTGACCTTTAACCCTCAATATCGTTGCATCCACATTTCTTGTGATATGATTTTTGATTCATCTCACTTCTCTCTTATGGTTGAACCTGACAAGCCAACTCCATTGAAATAGTTAAGTCATTATAAAGTTCAACCTTTCCTCTTATCTCTAGAACTTCTTTTTATCAGTCTTTTCTATCTATTTGTCATATCAAAATTTTAATTTGTTACCCTAAGTTAGGAACTACACACAAGGTATTCAATGAGGATTATTGCAACTTTATGCAGCAAAGAATCTAGGTGCAGTTTATAATTTTTTATGTAGTCTGTGATGAGAGAACGAGAGGAAAAAAAAAAGAAGGGAAGGGTAGGGTTTGGACTAAGAACAGAATTGGAAGGATAGGTTTGAAATCCTGTTGGTTTGAGATTCCAATTTCCTTGAAATGTTCTGCCATTGTTGGTCATCTTCTGCTCTTAAACAGAGGTAAGCTAATGAGTAGCAAGTGATAGGACAGACAAGACTAATAAGCATGGGGCAATGCAATCAAGATAGACTTTTTCTCCTCTATTGCCCTCCTTCTCTAGAATTGCACAAACTCTTTTTTTGGCTCTTAAATTTTTTTTTTTTTCTGAGGTTGATTTTCTAGTAACATTGACATGTTTGGAGAATCGTCGTCCTCTATCATTGTTGCAAATAGAGCAAAAATTGAGGAGAAAAGGGGATTGACAGATTAAGGATGTAAGTGAAAACAAAAGTGTGTGGTGGCTACTTGCAGTTAAAATACATTTGAAAACATTAGTAAAGTTCTTATAGACTTTCTAGATTGGAGTTAACCCGATGCTGATTTCTGTACATTGTTGATACTTAAAACTAATGTACTTGTACGATGATTTTTAAGGGACAAATTTGGCAAGTTAAGAGATGACAAATATAGCTTTCCTTTCAATATTACATTTGATCTATTTGGTGTTACTGATATTGAAATGATCTGTTTGGCAAAAGAAGTATCCAGAAAGCTTTGTGTCTAGTGTTTTTTGTTTACAGCTCTATGTCATGGGGCCATTACGTTCTCCTCAAAAAACTAGTCTATTAAGGTGTACAGTGTTCACGTTTATAAAGCCAAGATTTTCTTTACAACTTTCCAATGTGGGATTTCTTAACATCCGATTGTGCAACGCCCTCGTTGGCTGGCTCTCCATACGTGTTGAAGGAGAGGACCCACACAACAGTACCTAAGGATTGAACCGTTACTCTGATACCCCGGTGGTCCAGGCCTATGTTGCCTTGATATCTCTCGTGAGGGTCCCACATTGGAGAAGATCTCTCATGAGGGTCCCACATTGGAGAAGAGTAGAGTTGACTTTGATACCACTTGTCACTGGACCATTACCTTCTCCCTAAATGACTAGGTGTTAGGGTGTGCAATGCCCACGTTTATAAGGTCAAGATCCCCTTTACAAATTTCCAATGTGGGATTCTTAATGTGAAATTTTATTGGCCTAATAGACAAATACAGCAATTTGTTTTTTTTTTATTTAGCTTTTAATCTCTTGCAACCATTTTATTTGTTTCATTGTTCAAATTAGCCCAATTGATAGCAAATTTCCAATGCCATTTAATAGATGATTTTGTTAAGCTATATGGACATGGTATTCAAAAGTGATTTTGTCATGTCACTTTTTATGTTTCTCCTTGTTTCCCTTATGTTTCCTTTTCTGTTTGCTCCTTCCTCATCCAAGCATAAATCACTGCTCACCTCATGCCTCACCTTCCCATCTCCCCAACAAGATGCTTATATCAGATTTGCTCTTATAGAAAACCACAATCAATAAAATAATTATTATATTGAAAAATTAAAAATATTAAATAAAGTATAAAAATAATATATAATAAAAATATAATAATTATATATATATGATATATTAAGATTATATATAGTAATATAATATAGTATATAGAACGGAATAAACATTTGAAATTTTGAAATCTCCCTGCCTGTCTTGCTCTTATCTATATATACACAAATTTGTTTCAGCTGGTTGCTTTACCCAAAAAGCACAACTGTGATCATTGCTGATGACTCTCTATGGAAGTTATGCTGTTATCTATATCTTTAACTTTCCTTTCTTTTCTCATTGTTTTAGTTCTTTTTTTCATTTTATTGTGCTGTAGTTTGCCTTACAAATATGTGCTTTTCTTAATGAATATATTAGTTGCAGTATATGTTTTTTAAAATTGAAAAATTGGATGTGCTTTGTTTATCCCTTAGTGATTTCCTTGCATGGGTGCTTAACTGCAAGCAATTGTGGATGTTTTTTATTTTTTTTAAATTTCCTCTTAGTTAAGAAATTGCTTAATTTTTGCAAGTTAGCATATGAAATATTGTTAAAAATGATTCGTTGTCTATTTTTTTTTTTAAATCATTGTGGTTGGATGTCAAAGCAAGGGCATCAAAAGAGATGCACAAGTGTTTGAAGGTGCTAGGGGCTTGTGCCTGGAGAGAGGGAGGGAGTTGTTTTTTTTTTGGGGGCAGGGCGTTGGGGCTTATTTATGTGATAATTTTCTTAACTGTTTTGTATATTTTAAAATCTTTCTAATACTTATTTTCTAGTTTTCAAAATATCAAAAATGTCATTTTTTGTATATCTTGAAGTACAATATTTTTTAGACAACCAGAAAAGGGTGCGCAATTGGCCAGTTGAAATAATAAACTTCAAACTTTCATTTTTTGCAATTGAAAAAACAAATATTTGAATAAACTCTCAGGACAAACAAAATAAACATTTAGAACTTTTGAAAATTTTTTTCTGATCGTGAAAATTATGGTATTCTCATATTTTTTCTACGGGTAAGTTACTGACACCCCCTTGAGCTTTGTTTTAATTTATTAGTTCATCCTTGCATTTTCAGAAGTCAACTAAATACCCCATCATATGTGATTTTATTGACTATTTCTCCCTTCCGCTAACTTAATACCCCCTCAGGTTTACAATAAAAATATCAAAGCTGAGAGGGTATTTAGTTAGCGGAAGAGGGAAATAGTCAATAAATCAAATTTGAGGGGGTTTTTAGTTGAATTTTGAAAATGCAAGGACGAATTAGTGGATTTGGCCAAATTTTAAGGGGATGATCGTAATTTACCCCCTTTATTTTTTAGTGCTACTGAACTTTGCAGAAAATCATTTCATAGTTCATTCAACACCAACTAAAAAAGTTAAGTTTCAAACTAATATTGTGGTGTGATTTCGATTATTTCAATATTCAAAACCATTAATCTAGTCCAAAATCATTCAACATTAGAAATCTTTGTTGCAAGATCTGAAGAGTAAATAAACAGGACAAAGACCTTTGAGATCAATTATGCCATTAGATTAAAATAAAAGAAATAATTAACATGATAAAACAAAGAGTAGAGGGAGAAAAAAGGGAAACAGAAAAATACAGAAAGGAGTATGATTTCCAGCGAAGTCTGGGCTAATTACCCAATAAAAGAAATAGGTTTGACAAAAGATAGCACAAACTTTAAGAAATTGAAAATACTTTGATACTTTCATAATTTAAATCAAGAACACGAAATGAAATTCGATTGTGAAAATTTAAGTTTTTACACATCATGTAGGGGCTTCTTTCAGGGCAGCGGGGCCGACTGCCCCCAATCCATCCCTGCTCTGTGAAAAGTGTCTTTTCTACAGCCATAACCTTAGGATAAGGGGTCAGGCCTGGATATGAATTTTTGTTTGTTCAAAGCTTGAAGGTTTTTTCTCTTTCTATCTCCATACTCATTGGTTTATGTTTAAGAGGGATTAGCTCACTAGTTGCTTACTCATAAGAAGGGTTCGTAGTGTTTCTAAAAAGGAGTTTGTAGATCTAAGTCATCTATTTCTCATAAGGTAAGATTTTCTCTTTTGAATTAGCTGACAGTGGGAAGCCTCTTCCTCCAGTAGCATGCATGTGATATGTAAAAATAAGGTAGTCTTCTACATCCTTGTTAGTTGATATCTGATATGGTATATTATAGTAGTAATACTTTTTGTTGTTTTATTAAAATTACTGTAGAATGGAAGTTATGAAAGAAAAATGTCAAAAGAAACCGAACCCAGAAAAAAGTAGAAGGATTTTACGTTTCAGTAATTGCTATGTGTCAAGGTTTGGTTGGTTGGTTGGTTTTTTTTTTTTTTTTTTCTCTGCAGTAATCTGATGTCAAACACAATCCCTGATTCTTAGTTTCTGAATATCAAGTTGTGTAAACCCTGGTTAATGAAAACTCTTGGGAGGCCATTTAATAAACGGAGATGCTACATAACATATATTGTTTTTAGTCTGACCATTCTCTGAAAACATATATAAATGGAATATAAAAAGAAACAAAAAACCTTAGTTTCTATTGGCTACTTTTATTTTAATTCTTTTGTACAATTTTTTAGGTGATAGGGTTATGACTGACCGCTTAAATTTTCCATACATATTTCTCTGAACCAATATATAATACAGAACCATCATTTTTCCTTGTTGCAACATGAGACCGAAAAACTCAGGAATGATATCGAGAAGATGCGCAGTGAATTAAGGTTTGATTTATAGAATAACCTGGAAGTTATATTCGTATGCTATGTTAATTTCCAGATTCATGAGACTTTTAAGACATTACTTGGGTACAGGCATGAAATTGACAAAGTCACTGCTGGGCAACGATTGGATTTGAACCTTGAAAGGGGGTATGGGAACTGGTTAACATCCAATTTCTTATTTCTGAGGGCTAGTCTTCCACATGTAGTTATTGTTTTGTGTTTTATAACTTATGCAGGAGGATAAGGGATGAGCTAGCAGACCAGACTGCGGAAACCTCTAACCTCACTAACAAATTAGATAGGGTGGGTATTTTGAGTAAAATTGACAAATTGTGGAGCTTAGAAGACTACATTTTTTACATATTGTTTGCTGTATAATTTTCAGGAAATTCACGCATTAAGGGCCCAACTGGAAGCTGCAAAATATGATGTCATAAAGTACTGCATAGGTACTCTTGTTTCCATATCAGCAGTTGGTCTTGCCGTCATCCGAATCTTGATGTGAACTTTTATAAAATTGAAAAATCAGTGGTTGCATGACCCAAAAGAGAAAATAATAGTTGGTTTTTTGGAAGCTATTATTTTGCTCGCAAAATTTGGAAAAAAAAAGAAGGAAAAGATAAGATTTTTTTTTTTCATTTTTAAAATTTTGTTGTTGTATCTTTATCATTAAAAAAAAAAAAAAAAAAGAGATATAGTTGATTCAGATGTATGCTGTATTCTATTCCACTAAAAAAAAAGCTTTGTTTTTGTTTTTGTTTTTTTTTTTTTAATTTTTAATTTGATTTTATTATTATTATTTTTTAATCTTTTATGCCCTCTTCAGCGGATACATGAGTGGTCTCTGCTTTGGCATATTTGTTTTAACTTCTAGTTTTACCCCTGCGATGATTAGGGATCTACTAGTAGATATAGGAACTTTACATGAGGCTCACCTTAGCATAAATTCCAACTAATACATCTGCTAATTAGTTTTGGTAATCTAATTGTTTATCTTTGAATTTGCATGCTAAATTTTAAATGGCTAAATGTATTGTTTCACCCTCGAACTTTACATGATTAATTTTTAACATTTATAATTTTTTATTGGATAAATTACAAAAAATTGACGAGCTTTATTGTTTTTGGTAAATTCAACATGTCTTTTTAATCTTGGCAATGTTATTCACAAACTTTTTTATTTTTGCAATTTCATGCACCAGATGAAAATTTGATAAAATCTTGGCCGCTAGAAAGATCTGAGTTGATCCAAGTAAGCCAAACGTACCATTTTGATTATTTGTCAAAAATAAACGACCTTTTACATTTTTTGCAATTTAATTATGATCTATTAATTTTGACAAATTGATACGTAATATTGTTTTTTATTTAATTTATATTTTTGTAAAAAAAATAATTAAGTAATGAGAATTTAAAATTAATTATTCTAATTTTATAACTATAAATTTTGTTGCTTATTTTTATGTAAAGTATAAATTAATTTTTCTAATACAGTTAAAAATAGAAAAATAAAAAAATTAATTAAATATAATAAATTCATCTATAACGGAAAAAGCTAAGGTTTGATCTCAGTAAAAATGTATAATTTATTAATTATTTCGTGTATTAATTTAATTAGAAAATTTACTTAGTATGTAAGTCAATTGAAATAGTAAAATATCACCTTGATTAAACTAAGTAATTAAATATTTTAAATATTTAGTTTGAGTTACATTACTATCTTAAAAATAGTTTAATTTAAATATTTTAAATATTTCAAAATAATAATTTAACCTAAAGTAACTAAATAAATATTAATTTGAATGTATCAATTAAATGTTAATTACATGAAAATGAACAATAAAATTTATATCAATTTAATTAGAAATATTATTTTGAATTCTCATTACTTAAATATTTGTTTTACACGCATCAATTAAAAATGTAAATTAAATAAAAAATAAGAAAATTATGTTTCAATTTATCAAAATTAATAG
>CATIWK010767794.1:0-14550 GCA_949634005.1 Mallotus japonicus
TTGTTCATTAAAGCTGAAGTCAAAGGGAAGCTAACATGATGTATGATGGTAAACAATGGTTCTGCCATCAATGTTTGCCCTTTGAAAATATTACCTAAGTTAGGGCTTACAGTAGCTGATTTGAAGTTATCGGATGTGATCATCAAGGCATATGACGATACCAGGAGGCCTGTTGAAGGAACTTTCAGGGCATTAGTCAAGACAGGACCATTGGAGGTTTGGGTCAACCTTCATGTAATTGACATTCCTGTGACTTTTGTGATCCTTTTGGGAAGACCATGGTTTCATCCGTTAGGAGGTGTGCCATCTACCGTCCATCAGAAGATCAAATTCCCACATGAGGGAAAGGTGGTCACAATCTCAGCCGAGACCGAGGCCGCCGTTGCTGCATTAAAAATGGCTCCTCAAAAGATCCCATTAAGTCCGAGTTTTGAAGTTTTTGTGATATATGAAGACAAGCTCAGTGCTAAAATCATGAGAATGATGAAGAATCAGAACTTCATGCCCAGAATGGGGTTGGGAAAGGATCAGCAAGGCCCACCTGGGTTTGTCGAGACCAAGCCAGTGTTTTTAAAGCATGGGATAGGATATCCCGAGACCAGTGAGCCGGCATAGGGGAGCAAGGATAGAGCTAAATTTGAGAGGAAGAACGAGCCCAAAGCTGAACTGGTGGTCAAGCCATTGTGGGAGACATTTGTGAAAGAGGGCACTTATGATCCATATCAGGGAGCTTCTGAATCACTGATGATCGCTGACAAGATAATTCTTGGTTTTGAGATCTTTGCTGAACATTTGGATAGGACCAGTGAAGCTGCTGAGAAAGAGCTAATAGTGAAGGAGTTAGTGCTGTTTCCCGAGTTTGAAGAGGGCAACTCTACAACGGAGCTGAAAGCCACTGCTGATCAAATGGAAGAGCTTAATTTCGAGTCTATCATTTTTGATTCCATTGTAGATATTTTCTATGATGACCTTAATATTTCCCTGAAAAACATGTTTAACTTTGATGATGATCTTTTCATTTCAAAAGTTAATGCAATAGAGTCTGAGTTTGCTTACTTGTGTGATGTTTTGCCTAATGGTTACGCTGTGTGTGATGATCATTTCATGCATATGTTTGACATTAATTCAGTGTAAACTGAATCATTTAATTTAGGCACATATGATAATCCAAAGAATATACTTCTTGCTTCTGATTTAACTCCTGATGAGAGAGAGAAAATAAAAGAGGTAATTAAAAGAAGATAGAAAGTATTTGCTTGGGGTTATGAGGACATGCCAGGGATCGATAGAGAAATCGCAGAACATGCAATCCCGAACATTTCCTCACATCACACCGATAAAATAAAAGAAGAGGCAATTAAGGCCGGAATGGGCTCTTTTGATCAAAGAAGAAGTTGAAAAGCAGCTGAAACTGAAGTTCTTGGAGGTAGTCGACGACACCTAATGGTTGGCGAACATCGTGCCAATTCCGAAGAAGGATCGAAGGGTCAGAATGTGCATAGATTACAGGAATCTGAACAAGGCCTGCCCCAAAAGATGATTTTCCCTTCCCATATATTGACACTCTAGTTGACAGTGTGGCTTCCAGCGCCATGTATTCCTTTATGGATGGCTTCTCGGGGTATAACCAGATCATGATGGCAATGATTGATAAGCTGAAAACTTCCCTCACCACTGAATGGGGTGTTTACTGTTACTCAGTCATGCCATTTGGATTAAAGAATGTAAGAGCTACCTATCAGAGGATGGCTACCACTCTATTGCATGACATGGTCCACAAAGAGATCGAAATATACATGGACGACATGATGGTGAAGTCTCCAATGCAAAAAGGACACTTCAAGGCTCTTGAAAAGTTCCTGGCCAGAGCTGAAAAGTATAACCTCCCGTTAAATCTAAAGAAGTGTGTTTTCTGGAGTGACTTTCAAAAAGTTACTGGGACACATCGTCAGTCAGAAAGGGATAGAGGTGGATCCCGACAATGTCAAAGCAATCAGAGAAATGCCTACACCAAAGACTGAGAGAAGTCAGAGGGTTCATTGGTCGATTACAGTATATCAGTAGGTTTATCACCAAGCTGACCACAATCTGTGAGCCGATCTTTAAGCTTCTGAAGAAGAATCAGCCGATCATCTGGGATGAAAAGTCTCAGTAAGGATTTGAAACTATTAAGAATTATCTGATGAATCCTCCAGTCCTATAGCCTCCGAGGTCGGGCAAACTATTGATTCTCTATCTGGCAATCGAGAAAGAGGTAATGGATGCGATGTTGGCCCAGGAAGACAACAGAAAGGTCGAGCACACGGTGTACTATTTGAGCAAGAAGCTTCTTCCCTACGATTCCAACTATAGTCTCGTAAAGAAGACATGTTTGGATGTGATTTGGGCAACGAAGAAGCTTCGACACTACTTCCAATCTTACAAGATTCAAGCAGTCTCTAAGCATGATCCTCTAAGATATCTTCAGCAGACTCCATCCCTCACTGGAAAATTAGCTCGATGGCTAGTTCTACTTACCAAATTCGACATTGACTATGTAGCAAAGAAGGTGATAAATGGAAGAGCAGTGGCAGACTTCTTGGCTCAGAATCCAGTCGACGATGAACAAGAATAGGAATTGGAGTTTTCGGACGAGCATCTGGGGGTAATAGAAATCCAGACATGGACAATGTACTTCGATGGAGCTGGTGTCAGTGTAATTCTAATCTCACCAGAAGGGGAAATGATCCTGATGGTGAAAAGATTAGAATTTGAAGCTACCAATAATCAAGCCAAATATAAAGCTTGTATCTATGGTCTGGAAGCACTCAGAAGTGTGGGGGCAGAAGAGATCACGGTATACGGGGATTCTATGCTGGTAGTGAAACAGATCTCCAACCAACCAATGGGAAGTGAGAGAAGATAAGCTAAAACTGTATTAGGACTACTCAACTACCATCATGTTGTCTTTCACTCAGTGCAAATTTGTACATTTGCCATGAGAAGAGAATCAGATGGCGGATGCTCTTGCTACTCTAGCTTCAGTATGGGAAGGAGAAAAGGAGGCAAAAGTCAAACCACTCGTTCTAATGAAATCCCAAAATCCTTGTTATGAAGAGATAAGGGTGATGTCAGTTAACTCCATAGAAAAGCCGTGGTTCTACAATTTACAGCAATACTTAGAGACAGGGCAGTTTCCCTAAGATGCTGATAGGAAAGAGAGGATGTCTCTCAGGAAGTTGTCCCGACAATTCATCAGCCATAATGGAATGCTGTATAAGAGGGTACCAACAGGAGTATATTTGAGGTGTGTTGACAAGGATGAAGCTCAAAAGCTTATGGAAGCAATCCACAAAGGAGTATGCGGTTCACATATGAATGGGACAGTTTTAGCCAAGAAGATAGCACGTCAAGGCTACTTTTGGTTAACAATGGAAACATATTACGTAAAATTTATGAAAAAATGTCATAACTGTCAGGCATATGGCGATGTCAGTCATCTACCATCTATAGAACTTCAGGGATTAACTTCTCCATGGCCATTTGCAGCATGGGGAATCGACATCATATAGGAGGTAAGGCCGAAGGCATCAAACGGTCATCACTACATCGGAGTGGCCATTGATTACTTTTCCAAATGGGTTAAAGCAGAGTCATATATCACCGTTGGATCAAAGCAGATGGCAAGGTTCATTGAAAAGAACATACTCTACAGATATGGTTTGCCTCATCATGTTGTCAGTGATAATGGTGTTCAATTTAGAGCTGAGACAGCAACTTTACTGAAAGAATACAAAATTGAGCATCATAGGTCATCCCCATATCGACCTCAAGCTAATGGAGCCGTGGAAGCCGCAAATAAGAATGTGAAGAGGATTTTGGCTAAAACGCTGGAAAATTACAAAGATTGGGCCTATTACCTGCAGTTCGCTTTGTGGGGATATAGGACCACTGCCAGAACTTCAACTGGAGTTACTCCTTATTCTTTGGTTTATGTATGTGAAGCGGTACTGCCAGTGGAAGTCGAGATCTAGTCGTTGAGAGTCCTCTTAGAGTCAAAGATCCCTGAGTATCAGTGGGTGGAGAGCCGTCTAGCGCAGCTAACACTTTTAGATGAAAGAAGACTGAAAGCTATGTATCACTCTCAGTTGTACTATAAATGAATAGCTCAGGCTTATAATAAGAAAGTCAAGCCGGGAAAGATTAAGGAGGGTAATTTAGTTTTAAAGCTGACAAGGCCGATCATGACGGATCTATGAGGGAAGTTCAAGCCGAACTAGGAAGGGCCGTATCTGGTGAAGAAACTATTCTCCAAGGGTGCTGCTATCATTTCTGATCTGGAAGAAAATGAATTCAAGGAGCCCATCAACCTCGAAAAACTGAAGAAGTACTTTCTATA
Source organism: Mallotus japonicus (assembly GCA_949634005.1). Lineage (NCBI taxonomy): Eukaryota > Viridiplantae > Streptophyta > Magnoliopsida > Malpighiales > Euphorbiaceae > Mallotus > Mallotus japonicus. The sequence goes on from CATIWK010767794.1 coordinate 4,379, forward strand.
AGGTCTCGCTAGAGAGAAAACCTCAAAAAGAGGCTGCGTAGGCAAAAGTTACATACTAGAAAAATGAGAAATTAAAAAGTCCTACTGGATTGAAAACCTTGAAAAGGTGCTGCAGGCAAAAATTAAGGATGTGTAAAAGGAGAGAGAGAGCGAAAAACGGTTAGTTGGAAAACTTGCAAGGGCAAGCCAACTAATGACAGGAGATATGTAAGAAGCAAAATGTATTCTCACTTTGTGCTTAAGTTAAGTAGAATGGATTGCCTTTGTTATTATCAAACGTTGCATTAAATGTTTATTACATGTTGTTTAACCAAAAGGAAATTCCATTCACCAAAAAGGCAGATAAGGCTAAATTACATAAACTAATATTGTCTTCTCTTCTTTCGAACACCCTGAGCACTAGATGCTTGCAATGACCTTGTTCTTCTGCTGATAATGAAATCATCTTTCTCTGTTTGTTGCATCTAAACCCACGATTTGTATTGATTATTAGTGGATGAATCTCCATTGTAGTTGATGTCCCTCTAAATGATCCTCTGAGGCCAAGTCACGGTCAGGTTATCCAGAAAGTTCTGAGTAAGTGGACCCGGTTCGAACTCATGTACGAGCTCTGGGATCAACTGCTTCTGTCCATACTGTCTGTAAAGTCTTGCAGGATTGTAGAAGGTAGCAAATGTAGGCCAGCTACCGGAACGCAATACATATAACTTCGAACAGTCACATACTGCAGTCTCCACCAAGGGCACATCCACTGAATCAGAGTATCAGGGAAAGTGGCCAGCCAACTCCGAATGTCTTCTAGGATAGAATGAAGCTACCAAGTGCGACAATGTTTAGCTCTATATCGTGCAATATCCCTAGGAGGTTCCAGTAATCTCAGCTTCTCGTGAAACCATGCCTATGCAGATTAGGGATGCGGACGATGAAAAATGAATAAAATGGTAGAATAAGGAATAAATGAGGGAAAAATGGAAGAGAATTAACCTCTAGCAACAAAGGACTTCCAGAAAACCTTCTGGTTTCTGTAAAATTATCCAAACCAATAATGGTCTCTGCTAAAATAAGGGGAAAGGGGTTTAGACCTGCTTCTACTTGGTCGAGAATATGAAGAATTTTTGGATCGCAATTGCCTGAAGGAGATACAAGTAAGAATTGAGCATAGAGGCATAAAGCCATAATCTGGGACCAATGCACTCCCTTATTGTTTGCGGTCGTTACCACCTCCAGAAAAGTGTTGATCAGAATCTCAAAATTGAAAATGTGACAGAAAGAGAACTGGGGAGCAAGATTAAACAACCTGGCCATCTGAAGTTGAATAGAATGAACATCTGGGATTTCGAGAGGAGGGATCACTATCTGACAAGTAGAATCCAGTTGACATTCTAGAATAGCTCTAAATTTTTCAGGCAGGGGGCATAATTTGGCAGTATTGAATCGAAAGACGTGTTTTTGAGAATCCCAAAATTGAGCAAGAACGTACAAAAATGAGAAGTTAATTTTCCTTGCATGTATGGATCAGAAAATGGATAGATGGAATGGCTCTAACCTAGCCCAAGACTCACCATCGAAGCTTTTCAGGATGGATTACAGTTGTTTTAGGTTTCTTTCAGTCATATTTTGAGGGTTTGAAATGCAATTTAGAGTGAGAAGATGTAAAAAACTCGAAAATGAAGAAGTTAGGGATTTGGAGAGGAAATTGGGGGTTTTATAGCTGTAGAGATCTGGCATAGAGGTGTTCGCTTCACCGTTGGGGCGTCGCCTTTATATGAAAAGGCGATTCTCCGTCGCCTCTTCATCGAGAGGCGACGCTTCTCTAACAGTGACAAGACATACTTGTATGTGAATTTCTATAAAGATTTTGTATGTGTATGTAAGATTCAGTTATGAAAACAACAAATTTTTATTTATAAGATGCCTTAATTGCTTCAACAGCAGCAAAAAATGTTATACTTTCTTCATTCAGTGCAAAATATAAAGAAAAACTAAAGCAAATAACCTGTTCAACAAAAGAATGATAACAATTCTAAAACAGAAGCAAGTCTAATCTAAGGAATCTAAGATGAGCGTCTACTCGTCATCCTCAGACTCCTCCTCCTCCTCATCAGCGCGATCCTCCCCAGAATCATCTCCCTCATCCTCGTTGTCCTCTCCAACAGGAGCAGCGGTCTCCCCTCTAGCAGGCTCAGTGCCCTCCTCCTCACTGCTAGTCTCATCCTCGACATGAACGGCAGCGGGCTGGCGCTCAAGAGCAGTGACCATGGCCTAACTAGCCTCGAGCTCATTCTGCCAAAATGCAATAAAGGGTAAGAAATCATGAAAACATGCATACATATAGAGATAGGTGATGTTCTTACCTCCCACAGCTTGGTCGTGTTGGCCATGAAGTCTCGCTGAGCCTCTATCATGCGGTACATGTACTCTCCCTGACCTTGAGGTATCTGCATGATTATAAATGTTAGAATTAACCTCGTGTTAAGCTAAATGTGAAAACAGATTGAGAAAGAGAAGAAATTACATGAATAGAGGTTTCCGGGAAGAAGACAGGCTCAATAGTCATGTCTGGGGTCACAAACTGATAAGGCAGCTCCCCTGAAGGCAACCAGCACCGAACCATCAGATCTGGAGGAGCAGCGAGCATGCCAGCAACCACCTGTGATATCAGCAGCAAGTGGTACTCTAGTGGAGGTACCCTCATGATGAGGTATAGTGCGAGGACGCTGAGACGGCCTCTCCTGTGTGGTAGGCCTATGCCTAGCGAGTAGTGCTCTGAGGGGAGCCTGAAAAGAGCAAATGAAATCAGAAAGCTGATATCTGAAGGCAGAAGTGAAAAATCAAATGTTGAATGAAATTATTTACCTGAGGTATGGATCTAGAAAGAGGAACTCTCTGCAGGAGACGAGTTCATGCGAAGTCCATGTAGCAAGACTTCCTCCTCACGCAGTACTCATCAGCATCCTCACCCTCAACTGCACAGTCTAGCTCATCCCCCTCTAATAGATGTCCCCAGAAAATCTCATGAGGAGGAGCAAAAGGTGGACGTCTCACTCGAGCACCCTGACCCTAGTTATGCACCCTCTCACTAAGGTACCAAACTCTACAGTCAGGTCCCCAAAGTAGCACCCTCTTCAGAGACAGAGGGATGAAACGAATCATAGCAGGTGTCTATCCAGTCTGGGGCCCCTATAAGTTCGAGCGTAACTGTAAAAGCAAAAGGGGTAAGTGAAATAAATTGAATTAATATCAACAATACTAATTCCAAGTTATATTGCAGGTATCATACCTCATCAAGAGTCAACGTGTTCAGCCTCTTTCTATGGACCTGTACGCGAGCAATGGGCCTCCTCCATGCACGACTAGCGCCCCACCTCGCCATAGCTGGAAAGGGAACATTATGAAAGTGGAATAGTCCGGTAACTAACTCCAACTCTAGAGCCCAATCCTACAAGAGAAATCAAAATTCATAACAAATCATGATAGTAATATCCAAAGAGAAATAAAAAAAAAGAGAAAAAAGAGAGGATGGTACTAGAACAGCATGCCAAAATCCGCAAAACCGTTTATCTCCTCGCATAGTCTCATCCATGCTCTTATACAGGAAGGCGAGAGTATAACTACCCCAGTCATAACTGGCTACCAGATCCAGATCTCTCAAAGGAGGCAGGAAGATCAGGTCTATCGAGCTGGCCGTGTCTGCAAAGAGAGTGGTACCCAATAGATATACCAGAAATGCTCTTACCACCTAGTCCATAACTCGGGGAGTAGTGGCAGCCGCTATCCTCTCTCGTGTATAATGACTCTTCATAGTATAGGTCCCCTTCATGTCTGGGACCATACCCAGTAGCCGCTTCACATGCTCAAGACGATCGGGAGTCATCCGATGCAGACTAGTATTAAAGGAAACAAAATCCCCAGCGCAAGGAATCCCTGTCATAGCGGCGAAGGACACGGGGTCGAGAGTAAACTCCCTAAACGGAAGATGTAATGTATGGGTGGTATCAGACCACCTCTCCAGTAAAGCATGTAGGGGCTGGTAGTCAGTCCTCCCCTGTGCGTCCAGAAGGGCCAAGATAAAATCAGAGAACCCGGTGTCGCTGTGAGCTCTAATCTCCTCCGGAAAGCTGTCATACCAGATACGAGCGCCGCTAAAGTTCCCAATACCTTTGAAAGTGTTGGAATCAAGCTATTGAATAAACAGGGAGTTGAATTATTAGTTTTTCACAATTAGAATTCATTTTTTTTTACAGATTTCTGTTGTTGAGGCGATCGTCTCTGTGGGAAGAGGCGATCGCCCCTTCTTAGAGGCGTCGCCTCTTCTCCAGGAGGCGATCGCCTCTTGAGGTTGCACATTACTGCCATAGAGGCATCGCCTCCTGTCAGGAGGCGATCGCCTCATCGTTGAGCCGATCGCCTCAATGAAGAGGCGATGCCTCAATGAAGAGGCGACGCCTCTTCAGATCGCCAATCTGATAGTTCATGTTCAAATTTCGCAATTTCATGCATTTAATCAATTTCTCTTTTGGCTAAATCATTAAACATGCATTCCTAATCATTAACCCGATATTTTCTAATCCTATTTGCAGGAAAAAAGCAAGTAAATCAATTACTAACCTCTCCGGTAGCCAACCTGCACAAGTGTGATCGCGTGTCCGCGAGAAGAGGGATGTCGTCACCAATGCTTAGTTTGAAACTTCATAGAGGATGTACTGGAGGTGTGACCTGATCCCAAGCAGGCAAATCTGGCGTCCGTATGGCTTCCATATCGATGAGAGCTTTGAAAAGCAGAAAGGAATTTAAGAGAAAAAGAGAGAAAAGCTTTGGAAAGCAAAAAGTGAATTTGAAAAGTGAAAAAGAGGTTTATATAGGAAGGTCAAAGGGCAAAGCTAGAAAGCTTGCAAAAAAAGAAAAGAGATGAGAAGGGCGAAGCCCATTAGCCGAAAGAAAAGTAGCCCACTAAATAGGCATCCCCAGCGAAACCTATTTCCAAAAAAAAAAAGTCCCAAAAGTGGTGAATCATTTCTTGATTTTTTTCGGGTGTATCCCAAAATCGGCATCGAAGGAGAAGAGTTTAACTTATCAAAGCATCTGGTCGGGTTTAAATCCCCGAAGTGCGCATTGTTAAAGAGTGTCTGGTCAGGTTTGAATCCCCGAAGTGCATCTTCTTTGCTTCCCTAAGGAATGTCTAGTCGGGTTTGAATCCCCGAAGTGCATCTTCTTTGCTTCCCCAAGGAGTGTCTGGTCGGGTTTAAATCCCTGAAGTGCATCTTCTTTGCTTCCCCAAGGAGTGTCTGGTCGGGTTTGAATCCCCGAAGTGCACATCCTCTACTGAGTGAAGATCAGGCCATGCTTGAGAATCACATCAACTTATAATGAGTAACTAATCGGCCAGGAAAACCCGAGGAATACAATTACATTTCAAAGTCGAGATCTGCGTCTGAAAGACTCAGGACTCGTATCATCATCCTCTATTGAGTGAAGATAGAGCCATGCTTGAGAATCACGTCAACTTATAATGAGTAACTGATCAGGCTAGGAAAACCCAAGGAACATGGTTACGTTTCAAAGTTGAGATCTGTGTCTAAAAGACTCAGGACTCACATCATCATCCTCTACTGAGTGAAGATAGGGCCATGCTTGAGAACCACATCAACTTATAATGAGTAACTGATCGGGCCAGGAAAACCCGAGGAACACGGTTACATTTCAAAGTTGAGATCTGCGTCAGAAAGGCTCAGGACTCGCATCATCTTTTTTTACTGAGTGAAGATCGGGCCATGTTCAGGATTTACGTCCAATTTATAATGAGTGGCTGATCGGGCCAGGAAAACCTGAGGATCACGGTCATGTTTTAAATTAAAGTTTGACCTTTCGGGTTTGAATTCTCAAAACTGACGTCCCAAGCGAAGCTTGAAGGTCAGGTACATCATTTTTCATTTTCATAATGCATGTTGCTTTTTCAAAAAAATTGATTTCATAAATCTGCTTTTTGAAAAACCAAGGGGGCAAACTGTGGACACCCTAGGTTTGGGCCTGTAACGACAGCCCAGTGATGAGATAGTCCGAATTTCGAATGCAAGAAGAATCCAAAATCTTCTTAGGATGAATCCAAGAGTTTAAAACCAAGATCAAAATTCTTGAACCCATCCCATTTCTCTCAAATTATGTCCAAACCCCAAGCCTAGCCCATTAAGCCTTTAAGCCCAGGCCCAAGCTTTTTAAGCCAGTCCTGGGTGAAGAGGCGATCGATGAGGCGATGCCTCATTGAAGAGGCGTCGCCTCTTCACATCTGTCCCCTGCAGCAACAAATGCTATTTATTGCTGCATTTAACTCAAAAATAAACCACATTTCCTCTAATCTGCACATTTTTTGCATGAAAGGAAGACTTTTAAGGCAAAAAATCAGCTGGAAAAAGAGGAAGTAATGATGAATAATACTAGGTGGAGAGTGAGCCTAGATTTTTAGGAAATTGGAAAGAGAAAAGGGAGAGAGGCTGTAGAGGCTTAAGCTGATATTTTTGGGGAGGTTGGCCATTATTCAGAGACAAGAAACAAAAGAGAAAAGAGAAGAAAAAAAACGTTTTGAAGAGAAAAGGGAAGAAAAACAAAGAGAAAACTAGAGGAAAGAAGAAGAAAAGTTGATTTTCAAGCTTTAGGAGTCTAGTTCTTTGAAGGAGAAGGAGTCTTCTTACATTCAATCTATCAAACAAAGCTCTGAGGGCTAAGTTTGGAGCTACAAACGTTCTTCAATTAGTGAGAACTCTCATTTTTTAAGTTTCGAAGTTCTTATTTTATATAAAAGCATAAATTGTTTGAATATTAGTTTCCTTTTGGTATTTGTTACTTATTTGATGTTATATTGAAGCATGATTGTCTGAATATGTGAATTATTGAGTGCTACATCCCTGGGTTGCGTTTATTTGTATGAATATTTGATTTGTTTAAGATTTAAGAAAGTGAAGTTTTGTGAGCTGTTATCCTCTACTGAAGAGGTGGCGCCTCTATGCGATCGCCTCTCACCCAAAGTTTGTCACAACTCTGCTTCATTTCAGTATACCTTCAGTATATTTTTTGTATATTATCCGCATATGCTGCCTACTATTTTCAATGTTGTATGTAATTGTCATAATACTAAACTTGCTATATTGATTGATCCATGTTTACGTGAATATTCATGACTAATTTCATGCAAATATGATTTTAATTATTATGGAAATAAATCATTTACTTCAAATGTGAAACTAATCGTATTTGGTGTAGGTTTTGGTGATTTTCAATCACTATGTACTTAGTAAATTAATTAGTTCTTGAGAGATTTTATTTTGATGGATTATTGTAATAATTGTACAAATCATTATAATCCTTAATCCCTTTCCCCATTTGTTTTGAATGAATGATTGTAATATTCATTTCATTTACTTGTGACAATTGCCAAGGTAATAAGCAAGGAAATATGATTAATGTGCAAAGTTGGTAAAATTATAAAAGTGGAAGCGAGTGCAATCAGCATTAATAAGGAAATAATTTAATAATCAAAGGTAATAAAGTATAAAACAAAAACGGAGGCCAACCTCAAGGTTGGGTGGGCATTCTAAGCCCATACCCAGTTTCTGAACCCGATCTCTGAAGACTGCTTCTGGTACCTCCGTGGAATCTAGTTGCTGTAAGTGTGTCCCGATTTTCATCCGGGTGGCGACTCCATCTCCAATGATGGGCCTCAAGCCCATCTTTGTATTTTCTAGCAGGCCCTGAGCTTACACAGTGCTATGGTCTCCAACACTTGGGCGCGCGCTAAACCTCGCTGCCTACAGTGATATCTCCTATTAAAGAAAAGGTGAGCCGTAAAATCCATAAACATTGAAAGCAAACCTAATTCTGATTGTCATTGTCAAGAGTTGAAATATAAGTTTTTGGATAAAGATTGGCATGAGCTATTTTTGGTTGAAATATGAGTTTAGACTTTAGACATTAATGGCAATTGATAGCTACTAGTTGGATGTAAGTAAGTCAAACACATTTATAAACTGCTCAAAATCATTTTAAAACAAAATAAAATAAACTCTAAAATTAATTCAATAATAATTTAGTCAAACTAAAGAATCAAGTTCAAATCCCCCAATATTTAACTCAACAGATATCAAATTGTGTATGATATAATTAGTAAATATATATTATTTTATTTTTTCTTTATTTTAATATAATTATAACAGTTTTTATATGTTTTAAAAATTTAAACTTGTACATATTTTCCATTTTATATGTTTGTATATGCAATTATTGGATCCTCACCCAACAGTTGTAGCCAACAAGCTTATAGCAAGGAAGAAGTTCATAGACAATGGCAAGCAATTCAATATGATAGCATGCTCATGGATCCAATTCATGATTCATGATTGGATTGATCATATGGAGGATACCCAACAGGTTTCAATTAATCCAAGTTTTAGTTATTATAGATGCTACTTTGTAAAAATTTAAAAAGAGATGTGTGGAAGCTATAGATGGGAAAGTAGGATTTTTGGTATGAATAGGCCTAAAATCAATGTAGATTTTTTATGGTAAATTGGTATAATAATGTGTACAAATAATATTGCTCAAACAAAATTTTTTTTTTAAAAAAAATATATGTTTCATAATTGTTTGAACAGGTGGAAATTAGAGAACCTAATGAAATTGCAGATGGGTGTCCATTAAAGTCCTTCAAATTCTACAAGACAAAGGAAGTTGCCATAGGTTTACTTGATATTAACACTGGATGTCTCAATACAAGAACACCATGGTGGTAAGTCCATAAAATTGTACCTCAAGGACAAAATGCTGATTTTAAATATTGGGACTTACAATTTTACGTGAGAGGAGCGAGGCATGTGCCAATTCTGTTTAGTAGTTGTCGCAGAAGTTTTTAAGCCTTTATCAAATTTATCGAGGGATGAAAGTGTTGTCTATGGGAATAATGAAGATGGGATGAGAAGAGTGAGGACTTTCAAAGATGAAAAATTAAAGATTGCAGGAGATGGTCTTCTTGAACATGATGAGAAATGGATTCCTATTTCAGGAGATGTCAGGAATTGTTGGGCAGGCTTTTCCCTGCTACAAGCCTTATTGTTCAAAGAGCACAATATTGTATGCTACATGCTCAAAGTAAGTAAAATGGAATGTCTTGCAGTGAGTTTTTACTTTTTTTTTAATTTTCTGATGGACCCTGGGAGCCATAATTAAACCAGTACTCTAATGCCCACAAATTTTTGAGGCATAACAATACTATATTGATTGCCATTTTGAAATGGACTTTCAACAGAACTTCTAATGTGCCATGTTACCATTATTTTCTTATCTGAAAGGCTTTCCTGGAGAGTTGCTTTACAACATTATAGTAAGGAGCAGCTTTTCCCTGCAATGTTACAAGGAAAGAAAGCAATCATTTTTAACACAATAATAATTTGTCAGCTTGTGATTTGGCTAATCTTTTCCTGATTTTAGGACCAATATCCGAATTTTGATGACGAGAAGCTTTATCGGCATGCAAGATTGGTGACTTCATCTGTCATTGCTAAAGGTCATACAATTGATTGGATTGTAGAACTCCTAAAGACTGATACTCTCCTTGCTGGAATGAGGATTAACTGGTAATACACATAACTAAAATACAATTATAGGCCAAAATGATACTTGAAAATTTTTTTTCCTAATATTACTGATTCAGTTATGGATTTTTGTGGAAGAAAGTTAAGGATTTATTTGGACAATTAGCTAGACCTTTTGAAAGAGCCCTAGAGGGGGGGGGGTGAATAGGGCTACTGAATAAAAATTGAAATTAAATATAATTCTTTGCAAGAATTGAAAGAATGTTGAGAAGGAAGAATGATGAACACAAGAATTTAAGGAGTTCGGATTCTCAACAATCCTACGTCTCCACCTAACTTATCCCCAAGTTAGGATTTTCAATCTCACCCAATTTTACTCACAAGATAGAGATTACACAAGAGTTTTATGGCTCACTCTTACAACCTTACAACAAGAGTTTTCAAGGCTCACTCAAAAAAAACCAAATCCCAAGTGTTTCAATGGACAACACTTAAACCAATTCCTTTAGAAATAAATCTCACTTCCCTTCTAATCTAACCCAAGATTTAAGATGAAGAGAAATTCTATTTCTAACACACAACCAACTCTCACAA
>CATIWK010768219.1:0-14297 GCA_949634005.1 Mallotus japonicus
GAATATTGGTGCAAAATCTAAAACCATCAATCTACCAAAAGGTATCACATATTATGCAGGTCAAAAGTATTCTTCGACAACATCAGCCTGAAATAAGTGAAGTTTCTAAAACGCCACTCGTTACAACATCCAACTCATTGCTGCAGCAACCCCATTAGAGCCTATGAAGGATTTTATGTCTATAAAGCTTGAAATTACTGGTTACAAGAAAAATTAGAGCCTATGAAGCAATCAACTAATTATTAAAAAAAAAATCAGAGAGAAAAAAGTTATAAATCGGACACAAGCAGTGCAAGCATACTTAAACTATTGCATTTAACATTAATTCAATTAAGCAAAATAACAAAATTTGACTGTGATAATCAAGCAATTAAGTAAAAGCTCAATCAGAAATCTAGCATTACTAGAACTGTTTAGAATCTAAAAACACCAATTGAAAGATGGAGTTAGAAATCCACCTGTGATAATGCCAATAACATTAAACAAAAGGGTACTAATAAATAAAAATTCACCTAAGATAAGCAGGGATCTTAATGCGAATAAAGAGCATACTCATAATATAGGCAATAACTACAGAAGAAATGCCAGCAGAAGCGTAAGAAACCTTCACGCTCTTAGCACGATTCTTGTCAAGAGCAAGATCCATAAGCACAATACCAATTCCACCAAGAAAAAACATAAACCCAGATGACAATCCTTCAATTATGTACTGTCCGTTGATACGACCAAGGAGAAAAGCAACAGGGCGGACAGATCCGGTAGCTGGGTCATGGGTAGAAGAACTGTGCTTCATGAGGAGAGGAGAGAATTCTGCAATTGATTCTCAAATCCAATCAAATCAGAGAAGAAGAAGAAAAAGAAGAAGAAATTGAAATTGCATATCAACGAGGTGAGGTGGCATGAGCAGTAGTTATGGTGGAAGAACCAAAAAAAAAAGGAACAAGAAGACGCGAGAAGATGAACGTAAATAATAGAAGACAAGTCAGGGCAGACGTGAAAATATTTTTAGAAAATGGACACGCGTGTAATATTTAATAAAAAGTGGGTATTTTGCTGAAAATCAGCTCTAAAAAGTGGGTATTTTTGTAAAACTCCCATTTCATTTTGTTTATTAGGGTCAACAAATTTTGGCCTATAGTCCAGTTATTTCAATCCGATCACTAACTCGTTCTTCATCCGACCATTTCTGTTGTCCGATTTGAAGCAATTTACCTTTATTTCGGCTTCAGTTCGATACTAATTTCCACTAACTAAAACCCGATAAGTTATCCAATATCATCCCCGAACCAACCCGACCCGTCCGATGCACACCCTACGTACTAAGTTAGTTTCCTTTGAATTTATTTTTATGACATTTTTGGCAAATTTTCTGGTTGTCAATTTTCATCATTTCTAAATAGATGGCAGGTCAATATTGGATTAGTTTCTTCTTGGTGCTTTCATGTCTTGTTCAAGTTTTAGATGCCAATGCTGGTGATGTTGATTCAGTCTATAGGTAAATAATCTTTTCATGATTGCTTTTATTTTGGTTTGGGGTTAAAAAAAATAGGTTGTAACAATTATAGCTGTAACTATTACATAAGTAATAATTACAAGTGTAATAATTAAATTGTTAACCCCGTTTGATAAACAAAGATAATGAATAAATTGTTAATGTAAAATCATTTAAAAAACCATTTTATATAATTAATATAAAATAATAAAAATAAATAAATTATTAAATTTTTATAAGAAATAAAAAAATTAATTTTAAAAGTAATGAAATTATCATTAAAAATCTTAAATTGATTTATATATATATTTTTTATAAATTTTATTTGTAACTTATTAATATAAAAAATAAAAATAAAACAATTTACAAGATATATGATAAAATAATAGAAAAAATGAAAGTTTTTTTTAAGAATGAGAGTTTTTTTTACAAGCTTTTAACCTACTCCAACCTAAGTTTATAAAAATGTATTAAAATGAATTTAACTGTTAAGGAGATTAATAGTTAAGGATGCATATTCTGAAATTATCAAATAAGGTAAAAGAGATTAATGATACATTACAGGAGTAACAATTAACTTTTTTTATTTATGATCCAAACGTAACCTTGAAGATTTTTAAGGAGAGAAATTGAATTTATAACGACAATGTTTACTTTGTTTTGTTTTTTGTTTTTTGTTTTTTTTTTTTTTAAGAAAGAAGATAATATCATTAACAAGAAAAATCATTACAAAGATGAAGAACAACACATAACACATAAAAACTACCAAGAACGATAGAACCAACCCGTCCAAACAATCATATAAATTCATCCACATAACATATTTTAAAGGATAATGAATCCAAGCTAAGACTGATGGCTAAGCAAGCTCCATTTGCAAAAACTTTTCAAAATCTAACAAGTTCAACTCCATAACTACAAAGCTCTCAAAACTTTCCACATTCTTGATCAAGAAATTCACATAGTTACATACCCTTTTCAAAATAACAGAAAAAAAACACAAGTTTTATAAGAAAAGCAAAATCAACTTAGACTAAAACAAAAAAACAGAGCAACCTAATAGCCCAAAAAACTAGAAAAAAAAAAAGAAATGAAAGCTACCTAGTTGGCAAAAAGAGAACAAACGAAAATGGAGGAGAATGAGGGAAAAAAAGATGGAGAATTGGAGAGTGAAAAGAGTTGAAAGAATTTTTGGGTGGACGGAAGTATTTTAATCCACGGTCATCTTACTCTCCTGCATCTTCCTTTTCTTCACCGTTGGATTCTAATTCACGGTCACAATTTGTTAATGCATCATCTTTGCTATTTTAGTAACCGTGGTTGTTGCTGCTGCATTATCTGTGTTTCTCTCTTGCATTCAGCTTGGAAAATCCGCCGGTGGTGGCAATAGGATTTTATGTCTCCAGCATGTATTCAAAGTTTGAGAGAGTTAGTGGGTCTCTACTGATTAAAGAAGAAGAATTTTCGAAGAAGAAGAAATGGTTCAAAGAAAAGAATAAACGGTTCAAAGAAGAAGAAGAAGAAGAAGAATTATGTTTTAACAGCTGTTTTTTTTTTTTTAACGGTGATGTCCATCTTGTGTAACAGTTTCCACCTTAGAGTTCCAATTTAGCTCAAAAAAAAAAAGATTAAGTGTCAATGTGAATTTAGGGTAAAACGTAAGGGTCTAATTTGACCCTTTTGCCTATTTTGTTTTCTTGAAATATTTCTTTTGTCTTCCTTTTTCAGAATTGCAAAGAAATAGGGTATTGTTTAGCTTTTTTTGATGTTACATTCCATTTGCCCCGTCTTTTTTTTTTTTTTTTTTTTTTTTTTTTTTGGGTTTTCTGGTCATGGAATGAAATTTATGTTTTTTGTAGTGCAACTTTCTTTTTATCTCATTACCCTTTTGTTTTTAGACTGCAATGCTGGAATTGGTATGCAAATGCTAACTGAAGCATATCCATTTTGAGTAGTGTTAGAGATACTTCAACATGATATAAATATATATACATATAGTGACGTAGCAGCTTCGTGCAAGTCAAAAAGTGTTTTTCTTTTTCTCACGCACCATTACATGGCATAACAGGCTCAAGAGATGAAACTTGAAAAAAGATACATGACGTGAGTCCTGGTGGGTGGTGTTGGATCGTAACCTTACATTACTTTATATTTATATATGCCCCGTCCAGTTCCAATTTTATAAAATTTGAACCGAAAGTACTCTGCAACATTGAAGTTGGCCAACCTGTCCGCCACTTGGTTGGTTCTGCAACTTCTATAAAAAGAAGAATAATCAAGCATATATTTTTTATTTATTTATTTATATAACATTGTGGCGTAAATTTTTTAAGATTAAAAAATGAGTTTTATTATCATGCGCTCATCAGAGAATTATCTTTTTAATAATTAAAAAAATAAAAATAAAAGTATATTATCACTTGAAAAAATCTATTATACATATTTTATAAATAGTTCAAATAATAAAAAATATTAAAATTTAAATGTAAACAACTAGTTCAATTTCGGTATCTTTCCATAAAAATTAACCATTTTGATATCTTTCCGTAAAAAATAACCATTTCAACGGGGTAAAACAGTCAATTATATAATTATATAATCACAATGATCGTAATTTTGACGGCATTCTTATTTTTAAAAAAAAGAAAATGTGCACTATAGTGCACATTGCAGTAGCAGATCACGCGCACGTGCAACTACTGTAGATCCACGTAGGACGAATGGCATAACATTGGTAATTTCTTCGAAAATCCATGCCTACTTTTACACCATCAACCGTTCGTTTTCGTTTTCTTTTTTTTTATTCCAAAACAACGAGCTGTAGATACCTTTAGAAAATCAACGTCAGATAACGGTAGTCGGTGCACACCTACGTGTCAAAATCCTGTTCGTCTGTTGCGATTATAAATAACCACCAGTGACTCGGCTAATAGAGGAGTAGGTGTATTGTGTATCTAGCTGTGTATACATATGCTTTATCTTCTCTCTGTCCTTCTTGAAAATTCAACATCTAACCCCAAAAAAAAAAAAAAGAAGAAGAGGAGGAGAAAAAGGAGAGAGATAGAGAGTTGATTCTGTCACCGGTGGTCTCTAATTCGCTTGGTGCAGGTCGGGAACTGATTGGCTCTTATGTGAAATTTTCTTAATCATTGCCTGATGGCGATATTGATTGGACAGGAAGCGAATTGGATCCCGCCTTGCATCAACTGAATCGGAGACCGGGGTGAAGGGGCTGGTTGGCTGCATGGATCTTTCTTTTTTTTTCTTTTTTGAATTTTAATCTGCCGTTCAGATCTCAGGTTGGGATTTATTAATTTTGCAATTTTTAAAATTTTTTTTAGCAACGATGTGAGATAAATTTTTATTAGATAGCTGAAATTGATTCATTTCATTTTTATTATAAATGGAAAGTTTAATAATGATTCGTTATTGTAATTTTAGGCATTTATTGATCTGATATTATTTGGCATTAATAGATCTAATTATTAGATCTTTCAATCAATTTTTTTTAAAATTTGTTTTATCTGTTAATGTTTTGTTAATTTCGCTTTGATGTCTTTTAATCCTTGAAAAGATTATGACTTTTTTAATAAGCATACGAATATATTGGATTAGGACTTAGTAGATGGTGTTTGATAGAAAAATTAATGGAATATGAATGAGAATTAATCAAACAAAATTAGCCGAAAGTTCATATTTAGATTTCAGGTATGCACACAAGTATTTATTATGCTTGATGACTCTTGTGCTGAGCTGCATTTTTCCAGTGTCATATGACATTTTTTGGAAAAAGTTCAGGAGTTTGTTTAGGTTTAGAATTTACTATTTGATTCTGTCGCTCTGGAGCGAATTGATTATGAAATTCATATCATTTTACACGTGAAGTTTATGCAGAATTCACTTTTAAATGAATGATATCAATGCGTATTGTAAAGCATAGAGCATTTAGAAGTATCTTATGAAAACTAGGAATTTGGGTAGAATACAGCTTAGTGTAACCGTTTCTATAAAGGTAAAACTTTAGGTCCCAACGAAATATTTTGAGGTTGCAAACATATCAAGTATGGTTTGGTAGTGAATTCTTTAGCATTTTATGGGATTTATTTTTCCAAACAGCATTTCTATGCAGTCAGACTGATATTAGGTTTAGATTCCAAATTCTGGTGTTTTTGAATGGATGGTAGGTCAGTACCGAATTGGATTCTCTGTAGTGCTTTCACCCCTTGTTCTAATTTTAAATTCCATAGCTGGAAGATGCTGATCCCAGTTTCAGGCAACTTTTGAGTTTCCTCTCTGTTATGTTTTGTAGTCTCTGTCATAATGTTTAAGCTTTTACTTTATAGATCATTTCCAAAAATTTTGTTTTTGAGAATGTAATAAAGGTTCTGCATTGGAATGAATCCTGTTGTATGAGAAGGATTAACTCACAATGGCATGAACATGTGCTAATGTCAATCATATCCTTCACCTCCCTCTCTTTTGTGCGTTTGAGTACACATATGATGCATGTTTGTATGTGGTGGGGTCATTAGTAGGATACAATTTATATTTTAATGGGGTCAAATGTAAAGTTTACTGGGAAAGACATGTAATTTCATACAAATTTCAAGGGTTTCTTGAAAATTTTAGTATTTTAGTGGCCTCGCTTGCCCCATAACAGTCTGCATATATGTCTGTATATATGTGTGCATTTGTGGGAGTGCATTACTTCAGGAATGCTTGTCATTGCTACCAGGTGATTTATGTTTCTGATTAATGTTACCTATGCTCCTTAAAGTACTTTGGTTTGATGATGAATTTTAATGGTATTTTGTGAGGCTTGACTGGATATAAGCTGCTTAACAAGAAAGGTTGTCACTTCACTAATTGCTCAGTCATCCAGTGAGGAGGGGAAGTTTTGAGACTGATTTCTCTTGTTAAGGTGATTTACCTGTCCCTGATCCAGTGGAATGCATGACTAGGGTACAATATCTCAATTTTCAGGTGTGCACATATTTTCCTTACATTGTAATTATAGGTACTAGGGTTTTCATGTGTAATAGTGGATGTTCTGGATATGCAGCACGTCTGAAATTTTGCTTGATTACTGCTAGTTTCTCTCTGTGGAAATCGTCGTCAAGCTAATTTTGACATTTACAGCTATACCTAACTTAAGGGGATCTTTATACACACTGCTTGTGTATTTGTTTCTGCCAACCTGAGACTCTTACAGTTTCAATTCATTAGGCAAAAAGGTCTAATTTTAGCATTAAATCATTTGAGTTCTTACATGCATACAAGTGGGTTCTTTTGTTTACTTTACTTTTCTGTCCCTCTTTGCGTTTTTATATTGAATGTTGTGATGAACTGCAAAGGTGTGGGCTACACTTATGTGATAGCTGCGTTTACTCCTATGCCGTTCATCAGCTTATATTAAGCAAATTATGGTATTCACTGTTCAATCTGTTCCTCTTATAACTTCCCATCACCTTGTCCAGTAAAAGTAAGACTTTTCATCATGTTAGCCATTGTATAGTTTATCAATGGAACATATAACCTGAAGAATTTTATTTGAATAAGAGACTGGAACTTTGAACTATATGAGGCTCATTTGGGGTGACTGACTAGATAAAGATTATGCAGGCCTTGCAGGTTGGGACATGAAAATATTGTCCGTCTCCTTGTCCTTTCAGCAATATGGCATGTTTTTGCCCACCATCCTCTTGAGATTTGCAGGCTGTGGTCCTCCAGGTGCCCCTGCAATGTTCTTAGAAAACTATGTGATTCGCACCGACTTTTGTAAGTGCCAACATTCTTCAGCACTGTCCCGATGATGCCACTGAACATTTGTGACATTCTCTTCTTAAATCTTTTTTATCCTTTTTTTTTTCCCCTTTATTTGAAGTTTCAGAATTTCCAGTTTCTGTATATTACATTTGGCTGATAGTGGAACAGCGTCAAGGTTGCTTCAGAGTCATAGTTCCTTTTTTCTTCATTTTCTTTGTTCTAAACTGTAGCCCCATGATGTATTTGGGCGCACTGATTGCGCAAGGGAAAAGAAAAGAAGGGGAATGAGAAGAAAAGAAAAGTAAAAGAATTGTATTTCTCATGGAAGGTTTCATTTCTCTTTTGCTTTTTCTTATTTCAACACCTGAATAAAAAATTTAATTTATTAATCTATTTTCTTTTTCTTATTTTTTTTAACACAATTTTCTTTTTCTTATTTATTTCCATTCCATGGAGACGTTAGAGATAATTTGTGGCAAAAACTTCGATACTTAGGCCATTGCAAAGGTGGGGTTGACCATGACCATTACATATTTATATCATCTAATGATAATAATAACAAAACAATATGGATGAATGGAACATTGCAGAAGACAAGGACATTTGGGATGAGGACCCATTCATTTTGTTATTGACAAAGTAGCTTAACACCGAACTGAAAGTGAATGGTTCAAGTGGTGATAATCCAGCCGGTGAGACAAAATAGGATTTTATTTATTTTTGCTCTAAATTAATAAATAATTTGATCATAAATCAAAAATAAATTTTCTGGATTTTTATTAAACGATATTTTAAGAAATTTTAAAAATTTTCCAATTACATAGGAATAAGAAAATAAATAATTGTCATAATAGCATTGTTTTTTTTTTTTTTTTTTTTTTGGAGAACCCAAACACATGATTGGGCTATGGTTATCTTTCTACCAATTTACATTCATAAATATCTTTCTATCAATTCACGTTCATAAATTATTCATGAGAAATCAAGAAAAAGAATTCATTGAGATTTATTTAATAGAACTCTAGAAACTAACAACCCTTTATCAAGAGTTTCAAATTAACTTGATCCCACGAAGTAAACTAATCTATCTTTAAGATTTTCACAGTAAATTTTAATTTCTTGCACTAAGAAATGCTAGAAGGAGGGAGTGGGATCAAATCAATGACCTCACTTTATAATATCTATTATATGAGTCATGAGACTACAAAGGGATGACGGATAACATTTATTATACTTTTAACTTGAAAAGTTGAACATTTAACATGATTACTTTTAACACATTTATGAACTTTTTTAAAAAAATATGAGTTATTTTTTTACATAAAATTGTAGGTTATTTTCTAAATACTAACAAGTGATTTAATTTCTTGATTTTAAAATTAAATTTAATTAAATTATTTAATTTTGACATATTTTGACAAATCTTATTTCAGACATCTTAAGTATTAGATATATTTAATTAAAGTATTTTTAGCTATAATTTGTTAATAATTTTCAACTATTGAAAAATATCACTCCACAAAAAAAAAAAAAAAACAATTAACTCCTCTCGAACCAAATTCTAATTTTTAAAGTAAGTCTAATTAAGATATTATTATCTTAAACACATATGAATCTTACTTTTGACATATTAATTATTAAATATATTACCATAAGTTTTTTAATATTTTTAAACATTCGAAAATACTATTGATTTCTAAAAAAACAAGTTCATCCATATTAAACTCTCATAATTAAATTAAAATTAATTAATTTAAATTAAAAATTATCACATGTCATTATTTTAAAAACTTTTAATTTTAAAAAATAAAAAAATCGTATCGTGCACAAGTTATTATTCAAAAAAAAGAATTATAAATTTGAAATTGTTTTGGTCAAAATTAGTGAACAATAATATTTTACCAAAAAAACTATATAGAAACATTCTACTATATTTTGGGCCAGATGTTGTCATTGAAGCCCACCGCAGGAGAATTACCATACATACAGCACTCAATGTATTGTGCTTGTGCAGCTCTGTTTACTCTACTTCTTTTCTGTCGATGAAAATATCACTCTTTATTATACTGCTCCAAGATTTTGTTAGTTAATTTCCCATTGGAATTGTTTCTTTAACAACCAAGAGGTACCACACCCATTTTCTTAATCTTTTTGTTTCATTCAATTTTGTGTTCAATCTTTTTCTTTCTGTGTCAATCAACGTTAAATTTGCATCTTAATCTTGAATTTCAATGGGGACTGCAATATGAATTGCATGATCTACTGTCCCAAGAGCCTTTCTTTAGCTTAGTTGGACATGAATTTTGCTATACGCATGCTTACCGACTCCTTCTCTGCATTTCTTTGTGAAAGAAATTAAAATTTACAGTGAAAATCTTGAAAATAGATTAGTTTACTTTGTTTCATTGTGGGATCAGGTTGATTTGAAACTCTTGATAAAGGGCTGTTAGTTTCTTGATTTCTATTAAATAAATCTCAATGAATTATTTTTCTTGATTTCTCATAATGCTGAATAATTTATGAACGTAAATTGATAGAAAGGTAAGCATAATGGGCAAGCTATTTTCCCCATCTTTCAAAAATGATCATGGTGGAAAGAGTAATTCATGAATGGAATATAGACAAATGATTATGCAAAGGAGATGGATTTTATTGCAATCTGTATGCTAAGCACTTTTATGTTGTGGGGGATTAAGAATATGAATTTTCAAATGAAGTAATTGATCTTTAGTGGAAGTTTGCATTGGGTTAAGGGGGTATGTATATAGAGTGATTGTGGAGCTAATTGCCACTGGTGACAAGATAGTGGAAATCTTTTCGGTTAGTTTATAACTGAAAGGGAAAAATGAGAAAAAATAGAAACACATAGACATATATATGAAATGAAAAATGTTGACGTCCCCCCAACCAACACGCACAAAGACGGAAGAAAGAACCATAAACAACTTACTTAAATGCAAGTATTGGTGTTTGAATATTGTTATACTAAGTTGGTTTTCTTTGTATTTATTTCATGAAATTTTTGGCAAATGTTCTGGTTTTCAATTTTTCATCATTTCTAATTAGATGGCAGGTCAATATTGGATTAGTTTCTTCTTGGTGCTTTCATGTCTTGTTCAAGTTTTAGATGCCAGTGCTGGTGATGCTGATTCACTCTATAGGTAAATAATCTTTTCTTCATTGCTTTTATTTTAAATGGTAATTCAGCATTTTAGAATTTACACTGTGTCCTTTTCTAGCTTCACAATTGTTGTTCCTGTCAGTGATCTTCTAGGCGAATGATGATTAACAAGGATACCACCATCTACTAGTATCATTCTCTACTGTCTTTTTTGCAAACCCTGCTTCAGGTTTTATGCCTGGTGCAGCTTCAAGGAGAAACTACAAGTTCTGTTTCATGTTAGCTAAGGATTTTAGTCAAAATAATACATTTATTGATTTAAAGCTATTTGATTACAGCTTTAATGTCTACCTAATTTGGTTAAATCCCAACTACTCTCATAAACGCACTTGTACAATCACTTTCATAAAATGCTTAGGCGCAGCACTTCATTTTGTGTGTGCTTGAATCACTTGAATTGTCGAGACTTCAGAAAATGTCTTTTGCCAATGCTCACTGGAACTATTGAAATTAGTCCCCTTCTCAGTAATGATCTGTTAGGTGTGCTTCACATCATTGCTATGACTAGTCAGTGATTTTCAGTTATGTGTAGTATGTTTTCATCATCCTGTGAAACATTTTGAAAGAATACATGTTCTTTGAAAAAAAACTCGAATATAATGGTAAATGTGTTGTGCATGTTTGTTTTTCCATTCCCCTCGCCTGTGTGTTTCAACAGCCACACGCATTTAAAAAATTACAACGCACTTTCAGATGGTATGTTTTGCAGTGGTTGTATCTTTTCTTTCTTCTGCTGGTGACCTTATTATGTGCCCCTTATGGATTCTGTTGAATTATTTTCCTAGCATCTGTTTTGGAATTTGATTAACCTGCTTTTATTTAGCATGGCTGAGATCTCCTGTGTGCACAGGAAAGGGCTCAGTATGTGAATTTTGAATTTTTTTTTTTTTTTATGTTCTGATATTTAGGGCCTGTGTTGGACAATGTGAAAAAACTGGATGTGTGGGTCAAAGGTGTTTTTCGCACTGCAAATTTTCTTCAGATGGTGTCTCAATTGATGGTCCATGGTATATGCAAGAACCTCTTTACTTACAATGGAAACAATGGGATTGCCAAAGTGACTGTCGGTACCATTGTATGCTTGATAGAGAAAAGGAAAGAGAATCGTTTGGCCATGGTCCTGTCAAGTACCATGGTAAATGGCCTTTCAAGCGTGTGTATGGAATTCAGGTTTGCTGCTCAGTAGATAGATTTATTTTCTGTATTTCTTTTTTCTCTGAAGATGATTCAGATCTTACCATAGTTTTCTAGACCTTGCATCTTTGACTGGTTGTTGTTGTATACAGGAGCCTGTCTCTGTAGCCTTCTCTGTACTCAACCTTGCTATGCATTTCCATGGTTGGCTTTCATTTTTCATTCTGTTGAAATATAAGTTGCCAATGAAACAAGATAAGAAGGTGTTCTATGAATATGCGACTCTGTGGCACATCTATGGGCTTTTATCAATGAACTCCTGGTTCTGGAGTTCAGTTTTCCACAGCCGGTAAGCTTCTCTTTATCATCAGGATGAGCATGTGCTACTGCTCAAGACAGTCAATAAATTGGAAATTTCATCAGCTGATGCCCCTTATGTGAAAGCATATATAGTTTCATTTATATTCTAATTACATACTCATAAAGATATATGATTATCAATTTTTTATCTTGATTGTATACTTTAAAAGCAGAGATGTGGACTTGACAGAGAAGCTGGACTATTCTTCTGCAGTGGCATTTTTGGGTTACTCTCTCATTTTGGCTCTACTAAGAAGTTTTAATATAAGGGATGAAGCAACAAGGGTCATGTTTTCTGCTCCATTTCTGGCGTTTGTGACTACTCATATATTGTTCCTCAACTTCTATAAATTGGACTATGGTATTTTTCTGTCCTCTTCTGTCTTCCTGTCTAGTCCAAGGATTAGTTCAAAAATATGTTCTTAGATAGCTAAACCATACATGGGATAGCTTTCCATCATGAGCTCGGTGCACTGAGCTTCATTTTACCACACTTAACCTGTTATTGTGTTTAAAGCTAAGGTGGTATAGGCTTTGGGGTTTGAATGGCTGTCCTTTTTTTTTTTATTATTTTTTATTTTGTGCTTTAAGGGGATTACACTATTTGTGCAAGTGCCTTCAGAAAGAGGGGGGAAGAGAGAGCTGTGATATTGTATTTTTAATTTCTCCCAGCTGCGTAATGCAAAATTTCTCGTAGTTTGTAGTAACAAACTTACATAAACGTGAATATGTTACAGGGTGGAACATGAAAGTTTGCGTTGGCATGGCAGTGGTTCAGCTTCTGACTTGGGCAATTTGGGCTGGTGTGAGTCGTCATCCTTCTCGCTGGAAGTTGTGGACTGTGGTTGTAGGAGGCGGCCTTGCAATGCTTTTAGAAATCTACGATTTCCCTCCATACAAAGGATATGTTGATGCCCATGCTCTTTGGCATGCCACCACTATCCCCCTCACCTACATCTGGTGGAGTTTCATCAGAGATGATGCTGAGTTCCGGACGTCTAACCTCCTGAAGAAGGCAAAGTAACTTTCAAGAAATTGATGTGTAATACTTTTTAACCCATTCCTAGACCTGACAAGAAGGATTGATTAGTTTTTATGGGGGCCTGCATATTTTGCTTTCTTGTAATATTCTTTTTTCGTCTTTCTTTTTCAAAATTGCAAAGAAATAGAGTATTACTTAGCTTTTTTTTTTTTTTTATTAGATTCCATTTGCACTGTTTTTTTTTTTTTTTTTTTTGGAGGGTTTTCTGGTTTATGGAATGAAATTTATGTTTTGTGTAGTGCAACTTCCTTTTTATCTCCTTACCTTTTTGTTCGTAGGCTGCAATGCTGGAATTGGTATGCAGATGCTAATTGAAGCATATCCATTTTGAGCAGTGCTAGAGATACTTCGACATGATATATAGGGCAATGGTGTTTTTATGCCCCTAATGTTTGTACAAGGTGTTTTTATGTTTTTTTAGCATTTAAACACAAAATTAATAAAAAAATAATTTTATGTGCTGATCAGAAAATTAAATAGTGTGTATATTATCACAGCAAACGTCGGCATCCTTATTTTAAAAAGGGAAAAGGTCCAATTTGCATCCTGGGTTTGTGCCCTAAGAGCACTTTGGCACCTCGATTTTTTTTTTTCCAATCGAAACTCCACGTTTGAAAAGTGAAGCATATTGGAACTTTACTGGTTACAATCAAATTCTATAACTTTTTTTTAGTACAATTAAGTCCTATAAAATAATAAAAACCTAATTTTAACAGATAAATTGATAATTTTTTTTAGAAATATATATATAACCTAATAATTAAATTTTAAAAGTTTTTCAACCTATAAAATAATTTTTTTACATTTTTCTTAAATTATTAAAAAAACTTCTTAAATTATTAAAAATTTTAAAATCAAGTGACATAAATTTCAAAAAAATGACCAAATTTATTCATTAACATAAATAGTGAATTGATAATTGACCTAAAATTTAATTTTAATAGTTGAATAAAAAAATTATTTAAAAATTATTTTGTAAGTTTAAAAATTATTGTGTAAATTTAAAAATTTAAACTAATGAATAAAATTTAAAATTTTTTATTTAATTTGTTAGTATCCATTATTATCAATTTAATTTGTTAGTATCCGTTAAAATTACGAGACTACCAGTCTCTTTACCATTCTATTAGGGACTTTTATGAAGGGATACTAACAAATTAACGGATACTATTTAACAAATTAACCTAATTTTAACGGATACTAACAAATTAAATTGATAATTTTTTTTAGAAATATATATATAACCTAATTATTAAATTTTAAAAGTTTTTCAACCTATAAAATAATTTTTTTACATTTTTCTTAAATTATTAAAAAAATTT
>CATIWK010768280.1:0-11271 GCA_949634005.1 Mallotus japonicus
TTTTTTTGAGTAAATCTCAAATAGAATTAATCAACAACAGACATAAATTAAACAGCAAAATGTATTAAACTCCATGAAAATAATAATAATCTTGAATTGATCATAAAATTTAATATAATGATATTAAAATATAAATTGCATGGTAATTAATATGTCTTGAGTTATAACATAATTAGAGTGATTTTACAAAAGAAAAAAAAAATAGCACCAAAGTTGAGACATTTAAGGATCTCTTTTCTTTCTTTTTCTTCTTCAATTTCCTTACCTTCCAAACAGAATTCCCTCTTCAAAAGTGGACAAAACCATCACATGCTTCCCATGAACATGAACATGATCATCAACAATATCTGGAACTAGAAGAGGCAAAAACTGTACAGAACAACATGGACCCACTTCCCTATAATTTAATCTGGCCCCACATCCCACGATCACTACATAACAAAAAAAAAAAACAAAGGTTAAACCATGATCTTTCTGTCTTTAATACAATCGGGTCAAAACCTGCCCCACCGCCGCATATGTCATCCCTTACGTCACTATCTACTACCCATTTCGATCGATTTAAAGCTAGCCGACCCGAGATCCTTATACGGGCCGGGTGATAGCCCATTTTCATCTTCAAAGACCACCCCTCTCCTCCTCTTACGTATCCTATACAACCCGAACCCAATTCCTCCAATCAAAAGTAATATGGCCCCACACAAGATCGCTACACCAATCCTAACACCCACTTTATTTTTCTTCTCTGTACCTCCCCTCACCTTAAAATACCCTATTTTACTCTCATCACTCACACCGATCAGTGTTTGGATCGGATAATCCATGAAATAACAAAACCCGGATCCGTTATTGTACACCACACCCCAACAGCTACAGTTACTTTCACATAATGCTTCACATGCTTCTAAAGACGATGTCGTTTGATAGCTCATCAGTTCTTTAAAAGGCAAGTCAACCCCTTTCGTCCTCAAAACCGGCAAGTCGTTTGGTGTATCTTCTTCTCCATTACTGCTGCAGAAGTCACTGGTTGGTTGAACAGAACTGCACTGATTAGAACTGAACTCTGTCCGGTTATCCAAACAAGAACAACCCAACCCGGGCTTACATAAACTGTAGGAGCCGCAAGGGTTCGGCAACTGGCAGGTATCACGAATTGCATCATAATCTAATACCCAGTTGGTTCCATCCCATAAATAAGCTTGGAGGTTGCCGTCAAGTTGTAACCGAAGAAAATGGAATCCGGTGATACCCCGGTGATAGCTGTTGAAAGCTTCAATGTCAACTGGAGTTGTTCCATTCTGGAACATACCCAAGTATCCGTCTGATTCAACTCTTGCAAGTAGCGGGCCATTTCCATCAACAATAGCTGCTCTTGCTTCAAGAGCTTCGTGTTTCCAGTACATTTGATCAGAGTTTTGATCAAACCTAGCATACAAGGCCATGAAAGTGTCTCCTAAACGAAGAGAATAAATCCCATTTGATGAAACAAGAGACATATTATATGTTAAATTCTGATTTTCTACAAGGGTATTTGTTGGAGAATCGAAACTCTGCCATAATACTGAAGGAGAACCTTCAAGTTTCAGTACTTGCAAATTTGATGTATTGAGAAGAATAACTTTGTCACCATAGGTTTTAGTTGACCAGAAAAACCCCGACCGCGGATCAGATATCACAAGACTGCCATTGAAGAAGACCTCGGTTCGGTCTGACCATCGAGCTAAGCTTGTTGGATTAGCCTGCCATAGTGGTTCGAGAGAAGGGAGGTGAACCACTGTAAGAGCGAGTTGGGTTCGATTGACTCGGAGGAAGCCCAGTGAGAAATTGCCTGTGGGATCGTTTAAAAGTGACTGAAATGACGTGACTGATGGATTTGGTGTCGTTTTGAAGCCGACGACAAGCTCTTGAGCAGCAGTTGTAGTAGCAGCACCTGCGTACAGCCATGCGGACGTGATGAACAGAGAAAAAATTATAAACTGAGTCACTGATTTGATAGGGTTTTTCATTTTGAAATAGAGTCACTCAGAAATGGTAATGGTATTATGGAGACTTAAAAAAGGGAAAACAGGCAGAATTATATAATAATTATATAATAAAGTTGTTTTCTTCATTTGGTAAACAGGCAGAATGAGCTAAAGAGATTATGATTTTAAAATTCCATTTGTAGATCTTTTGCAAAATGAATGAAAACATTATAATAATAAGATAAAATATGATCAATATATTTTAAATGGAGAGAACGAGCTAAAAATCGAATTCTTAAAATTTTGACCTGATAATATATTGAAAGAAATTATATAATTAATTGAACTATTTAATGTTTGGCATTAATATATTATAAAATATGAAAATGTAACTGAAAATTTACAAAATAGTCCTAGGACTTAAATTTTTTTCAAAATATTAAACTTTTTTTTTAAACAACTTAAAGATTAATGAGAATGGATGATCAAACCTATAACCTTACATTATAATATCTATCATCTGAGTCATTAGTCTATAAAAAGAGGACAATAAATTAATAATTTGATTCTTATATTGAATTGAAAAAAAATAATAATGTAATTGAGATTCTAGAATTGTTAGTTGGGGTTTGGCTATCGAAAGGCTTGAAATTGAAAGAGGATGATGTATCAAATTGAGATATATATATATATATATATATAGAAGCAATTTGGTCATTAATAAAAGCAGCCCACAAAGCAAGAGTCAACCAGACTAAAATGTCAAAAGAATCAGCTCCTTCTTCAAACAACCCATTTGCAATTTAAGATTTTGTCTCCTGCCAGATTTTGGATATTAAGCTCATATTCGAAATTTTAAAATTTAAAATAGACTTATATTATTTATTATGAGTTTATTGATTATTACATTTAAATTTTACACTTTACTAATTTCATTCTAAATTTTTTTTTATCACATAATCGAAGTTGTAAGAACAAAACAAAAGTTTCTTTATTCTATATTCTTATATTTAAATTTCAACACGTATGTATTTAATAGTAGCTACTAAATTAAACTAAATTCTAATTAATTTGAATATGGGTAGACACACTTAATTATTTATATATATATAATTCAAACACTTCAACTTCATAAAAAAAAAAAGTGAGAAACTTAGTTTATTAATTTATGTTAGAGCACTAAGCTAAAATGGAACATTAAACATTAATATAGCATCAAATGCTACATTATTCAATAATTCTAGCCTTTAATAAGTTGAAAGATCAAATGAATAAAAAAATTAATATTTAATTAAATAATAAAAATTAAAATTCAATAATACATAAATAAATTTTAAATAACTTAATATTATCAATTTAACCTTTTAGTCAGCTAAAATCATAATCATTATAAAATTTTTGGTGGCAAAAGGGGGCCATTTGCTATCTTTTCTCCGAATGTTATAAATGTAGATTTGAATTTAATCAATAAGAGGGGCAGAGAAGGTTTTGTATTAAATTGGGGTTTGATATAAATTGAAATTGGTGCATTAAAAGAGAAGAGTTGACTTATTAAGTGGAAGCAAAGTGAGGGCAACTCAAGATACCTTTTGCCATTTATGGAATTTTGCAAATTTTTATTTTACTTATTTTTTTTGACCAAATTGGGGGAGGGGGGTACGTGCGTCTCCGTTTCGAGACCCACAGCTGCCCCTACTTCAGCCTGGCCTGGTGGCACTTATTTATTAATTGAATAATACTCATTCAACAACCTTGTCTGCCTTTATCATTATATTTTTGTCTCTTGAAGCTGCAATTTTTTTCCCTTTCCCTTTAAAGATCTCGAACCGTACCCATATAGCAAGTCATTAATACATACATACATTTCCTCTCTTTTAGGATCTAGCTATATCATGCACTGCCTTCCAAGATTTTGACTTTCACTCACATTGTAACAAATAAAATTACAAAACACAAGGTTGGTCAATAAATATAGTTCTGAATAATATGTTATTTTTGAACAACTAGGATGTCAAAGGGAAAGAGATCGAACTCATAATCTCACTTTACAATATTAATCACCTGAACTACTAGACTATAGAGAGAACGAATAATATGTTATTATTTTTTAACATTAAAATAAGGGGAAATTACATAAACAACCCCAATATTTTGAGGTACTTTCAAATAAAATTATATCCAATTTTTTCTTTCAAATATAACCACAACCTTTAAAACGTTATCAAAAAAAGTCTTCATTGGATGACTGTACTAATAAAAGGAGATGAAAATATTTTTTTTATCCATGGGGCCCACTTGGATGACTATAGTGGTAACAGGAGATAAAACTGATACATTTGCCCTCAAATTGATATTTTCTCCCCCTCTAATTGAGTGTTTCATTTTGGATTAGCAGATTATTTAGACAGATAAAAGTGCAACTTAATTATTACAACAAAAAATTCAGCATACTAGGTATATGAAATTTCAACTTAGCATACTAGATATATGAAATTTCAATAAAAAACTCAGCATTACCAGTACAGTCATCCAATAAGGGTTTTTTTTTATAACATTTCAAAGGTTGTGGTTATATTTGAAAGAAAAAATTGAATAGGATTTTATTTAAAAATACCCCCAAAGGTTGAGGTTGTTTATGTAATATCCCTTTAAAATAAATATATGGTGTACATTATAAGGGAGAAAGTGGTCTAACAATAATTTTTTTAAAACGCTTTGAAATGTATAATTTAATTTGCAAAATTATTTTTACTTAATTTGAAAATATTATTTTTATTGTGTAGTTAATTGATATACATTTAAGCTCTCTAATCTCTATTAATCAATTATAGTTGAACTTTTAATTTTTAATTTTTTTAATTTTACGGGTTCATCATCACGTTGGTTTTGACCAAAAAAAACTCAAAGACAATTTATAAAATCAAACTACAAAATTTTTTATGAGCACCAAAGTGAGGCAACTTGCAATTTTTCTTAATAATATTGCCACAATTTTTTTTTTTTTTCTATCGATGCATGTTACTATGTTTTATTTTATTTTACTCAAAGAAGTAGATCACTAAAGCACTTCAATTTCCACACGCAACAACCGCAGAAAGTTCACAAACAAGCTGACAAAAGGGCCTCTGTGTGCGTAGAACATTATATATATATATATATATATATATATATATATTTTTTTTTTTCGGGGCCACAGAAGGAGGAGGGAGGAGAGATATCTGAACTCTCTACCTCTAAATAGAGTCGATTTCATGGCTGGAACTATCCAACTTTAGACGGGTAGCTCAATATTTAAATAACGTCCCTAAAATTTCAACTCATAACTTTAAAGGTCATGTGTACCTCTAACCACTTGAACCAAGTGATGGGGTTAAAAATATATATATATATATATATTGTACAAGATTGAACCAAGTGGTGACCTACAAGATTCTTGTAGCGGGCTGCTTAAAAAAATAAGAGGAGGGGGATTTAAAAAAAAAATTAATCAATTAAAACTGTTCTTATGTAAGTAGGGCAGTTTTATCCAAAAAAAATTAATAAATAATGCAGGCCGTTATATAGCGGCCCACTACAAGAATCATTACTCTGTCTCTCCCTCTCTTCCTTTCTCTCTTTCTCTCTCTCTCTCTCTCTCTCTCTCTCTATATATATATATATATATATATATATACACCAATGTTATGCAGACTGAAGGAAGTATAAGCATAGCGGATCGTGATCATAGGTCAGAAAATTTTATTTTATTATTATTTTTTATCTTAAATACACAAAGTAAATTTAATGGAACAGAAAATATTTTTAAAAATTACTATTAATGATGGTACAGTTTACCATCATTAGTACCGATAAATATCAATATTTTTAATATTCCATTTATTTCAATTTAATTGACATTTTAGAATAGAATTTTTGTTTCAATTTATTTGACGTTTTAAGTTTATCAATACACTTTAACTACTTTTTTTTTATCCTATTCTTATTTAAATAGGAGAATTAATTGAATAGATATACTCATTTTGGAATATACAAAGCTAATAATTGGTTGAGAGAATTATTATGAGGGTAGTATAGTATTTTATACATATATTAATCACATTTCTTAATCTAATGTTTAGTTGAGGAGATGAGGGATGGAATCTCCCACCCCCTATCTCCTATTCTTGTGGTGTTGAGATTTAACTACTTGATTTATGATAAAAAAATCCTTAAACGTCAATTAAATTAATACAGATTGAGCAATATATATTGGTATTTTGGAGAAAAAAATACATATATTGGTTATACTATTCAAGCGTTTTCACTATGGAGTATAGCTAGACGGTTATCTTTAATTAGCTACCAAATAAATAATATTGTATGGTTGCAAAGTGACATTTACCTAAGGATCTTTATCTATGCATCTTCCAATATATTTCTTATTTATTTTGAAATTAAATATGTTGGATTTTGAATTCGAGTTGGTTGGTTGATTATGTTCTCTTTATTTTCTTTTTCACATAAAATTTACATTTTGCTTCAGCATGCAAATCCAAGCTATTGATTATATATAAAAAAAAAATTTTTGATTTACATTAAAATAATTGAGAAATCAACTACTCATTATTATTTATTTAAACATCTAGTACAAAATGGTTAAATTTTATCACCATAAGTGGGGAGAGAGGAAGAGTGGAGGATTCTGAATGTCTATATCTTTTGTTACTTGAACTATTCGTGAACAACAACTTATTAATACTAGAGCCCCACAAAAATGATTTTTTTTTTGGTATGAAATTTTTTGGTTTAATTCGTTGTTCTTGAGAATTTTATGTTCTTACCCTTTCATTCAATTTAAATTTTATCTCTTTCAATGAGTTAACACATTTTTCAATTGGGATTCAAAAAAATTAGCACATATATAATTTAAATTAAATCAGCTATGTGTGTAATTCAATATTGTTGAGAGGTCCAGCATTGAACAAATTCAATTACTCACGCAGGAGGTGCATTTTATTAATGGACCGTTGCTATTTTCATTCAATTACTAGCTAAGCCTTGAACATTTGGCCCACTGAAGGCTGAAGCTTTATAGATAATGAGAAGGGGCCAAAAAAATTGAAGATGTTGTTGAGAGTGGGATTTGAACCCACGCCCTTTCGGACCAGAACCTTAATCTGGCGCCTTAGACCAACTCGGCCATCTCAACACTGATGAGGGTTGCATCTATAACGTAATCCTTTGAATCTCTTTTTTACTATTTCTTTTGATCCTCTTTATTTTTCATTGTTTGTGTTTTGGTTTTTTTCTCTCTTTGTATAACATTTTTTCTTTTAATAACATGAAAAATTTAATTATTTAAATTTTTTTTAAAAGAATAATGATTGAAATGTTGTTATTATTTGCATAAAATCTAGTGGTTTGATTTGATATTGTGACTGATTTTTGTTACCAACTTTTACCATGAAAGTAAAGATTTTTCAACCAACTAATCTAATTAATGTCAAACAGTGCAAGATAATCTAAATTTTTTTTTTATAGGAAACAGTTATATTCTAAGTTTAGATGTGCCGCATGCTTATTTATGGGGCAAATTCTATCATTTTTGTCAAAAAGCAGAATCTTTTTTTAAACCTGCAGCAGCCTTAACAGAAAATTTATTTAATTAGGATAATCTTAGACGTTTAATATAATAATACACTATAAAAGGCATTATAATTTTTTTATTGCATGTCTTAAAAAGCTAAATATAATATGGTCATGATAAGATATCTATGCCATTTTGTTTTGGACTGACCTCAAATGCAATTATTTTATGTATAAACTGTGGATGAGAGAAGTCTTTTTGACTATCAAGGTTTGCCACCATTGGCAATTTGGCGTTGAGTTATTAGCTAGGATTGTGACTACAAAAAGCTGATGTTTCTTTTTAATTTTATTTGGATTAAAATTAAAGTAGATAAACATCCACTCTGAAATACTTTTTCTTTCTTTTTTCAATTAAACTTAAATTTATCATCAATCTATTTGTAGGATTTGAATTCCTTGCCGTTAATTTATAGAATTAATTAATGTAAATTTACGGACTGTCAATAATATATATTTTTAAAATGATTTTAATAAATTAAAATTATAATTTAACTAAATATAAAAATGAGAATTTAAAAATTATTCCAATAATTTTATTTTTTTTATTAATAGTATATATATATATATTTTAATATGTATAATAATAATAATTGAATAAATAAAATAAAAGAAGAATAAGAAAATAGTTGAAAAAAGTTTAGTTAGAATAAAATTTTATGAAAAGAAAGAATAATGTTTTAAATGTAATATAATTATAGTGTTTTAAATGGAGTAAAACATCTGTATTTTAAAATAAATTTTTTTTATATATTTTATTGAAAAATATTATGAAATTTAATAACTCAACACATAAGTTTTTAGGGGTGAATGTATAATTATGAAGAGGGATACTTGTCAAATTTTGGAATGAATAGTTTTGGAACTTAGTATTTAATATATATAGATTTTTAAATAATTTAATAGAAGAGAGTTATCTCTGCAATACAATCTATAGTTTATTGATATTTAGATTATTTCACCTTCTAATTAATTAATAGTGTGTTTGGTATAAATAAATTTTATAAAATTTTATGGAATTCATTTGCAAATCCAAATGATATATGTTTGGTTTAAATGAATTTTATATGGAATTCATTTACAATTCCAAATTTTTAAATTTGTGGAATTGATTATAACTAAACCAAATTCTATCAAAATAGTTAGAATTTCTAAACAATTTCACAAAATTTAAATTTATATTTTTAAATGACTAAAATACCTCTCCTTATTTTTATTTTTAAAAATATCTTTATATTTAAAAGGGTATTTTTGACAAAAACTTGAATTCAAAATTTATACCAAATACAATATAACAAAATATATAATTCATTTGAAATAAGTTTCATAAACTATTCATTTGAATCAAACACATTTTATTAATAAAAATTCATTTGAAAATGAATTTTTTAAGGAATTCATTTGCAAATGAAATGAATTTTTTAGTAGAATTGAACTAAATAAGGGGTAAAAAAAGATAAAATTAATTAAATAATTTTAAAAACATAGAATGAAAGTTCAATATAAAACGAAGGTAACGAAAAAAATAGAGAAAAATTGAAGGCTAGGTGGAATGAAATTGAGAAACCAAAACCACTAAAATACACTTTTATGATTCAACTAGCAAACACTTAATGTCATGAGAAATTTATGGTATATGAAAATGATGTTGGGTAGGGTATTTCTGCACAAAATTCCATGATTTCAGTTGATTGCCGGACCTTTGTCAAAGACATATTATTGAGGTTATATGTATATATATTTCAACTTTTAATTTCATGTATCTATACCATCCAATCACTTAAAAAGGGCTGAGTTTCATTATTGTTTCTATTGTCAACACAAAAGATAAGTCTCACTTTATAATTTATCTTTAATTGCTACCACTAAAGGATCAGTCAAAAACACCTTAACCAATGATTCATGCATTCATCAAACTTTTATATTTTACATCCTTTTCAATTGTCACTTGGGTTAGCAAATATTTGAATGTTTGTCTTGTTTGCTATTTTTTATTTGGTTAATGATCTTTTTTTAAAAAAATAAGAATAATAATTGATGAGAGAATTTTTACCATAGAGAATGAAAAACTTCTTGCAATATTAATCAATGACTTTTATGGTCTATATATCATAATTTTATAATGCAAACTACGGATTATTTTTATTGATGGTACCTAACTTTTCAGTCAAATATCAATAAAGTATTCAACTTTAAAAAAGTAACATAAAATTTCATAACATTTTTTTTTATTACTAATGAAGATTAGTAGTTTTTGAACCCAAATTGGGCAAAATTGATTATATGGCAATCCATACAGACATCTGACGTGATGTCATATGTCATATTTCGCTGATGTAACACCACATGGCGCTGACGTCGCACACTTTCTAATCTTTCTTTATATTTAATAATTATATTTAAATAGCTAGTATATATTTGATGTAAAGATATTATTTTATGACAGGATAACTTGAGAAATCAAAATTCGAACTGAGGTTCTTCTATTTTCATAAGTTAACACCCTAATATACGAATAATTTTTATTTGATAAAAAAATTATATTTTGAATACATGTTAATTTATTTATTAGAAATTGTAAATGATTAAGGGAGGCTTGTGGAAATCGTGTAAAGCATGCGAAGAGAATAGAGAGAATGGGAGACATTTGTCGAGTCGACTAACAATTCCACAGGGTTGACTTGTTGACTCATGCGTGCAAGTGCAACTACAATTAAAACCAACTTCTCTTCTTCTTCCTCTTCTTCTTCCTCTTCACCACTTTTTACTTTGTTTTATTGAGACTTGTGAATTCCATTTGGACCACAATGTCCCATTCATACACTTTCTTGATAAGCATGCGTAATCTATATATTGTAAGACTTATGTAATTTTTTTTCTTAAAACAAACCAAAAAATTGAATTCCAATGTAATTGTTTAGAGAATGAGTTCATCTATCATCAAATTTATTTGAGATAAGGGAAAGAAATAAAATATAAAATTTAAGTTCTATTACTATTAATTTGAACAATTAATTTTTATTTAATTTAAAAAATAGTTTTTTTATTGTATAATTTATCGAAAGTTAGATTATTTGATGTTTTCATTAATTAAAAAAAATACTTATGTACTTATTAATATTTTAAAAGTTTGAATTTCTTAAAATAAAGTTTTATATTTAAATTATATAGAAAAAAGAGATGTTGAAAAATTTTATCCCTTATCAAATTCGATAGTTAACTTCATGTGATTAATTAGATATCGAAGATACTAAATATAAAAAAAATATTTATACACTTATATACTTGACTCGAGTTTTAGATTAAATTACTTTTAATATACTATTAAGTTTATGATTTTTTATTTATTAGAAAGGAAAAAAGTGCCCCCGAAGCCTTGGTCTGGTGGCCAAGGCTGTTGGGGTGCATGTGTGGGTCTCGGGTTCGAGACCCACCTCCCCCCTCCCCCTTTGGTAAAAAAAAAAAAAATGATGTAGTTGTCATTTCGGTGATGAAGCCATGCTTTCTAAGAACGCATTTTCTGCTTCAAAAAAAAAAAAAGAAGAACGCATTTTCTCAAATCCACCTAATGTATTGAGAAATAATAAATTTCTATATATATATATATATATAAACGAATTTTTGCACTTGCTTTTAGTAAAACCAATCGATAAATCTCCTGTAATTTTAGAAATGTAACTAA
>CATIWK010768543.1:0-25258 GCA_949634005.1 Mallotus japonicus
TATGTTAGTGGTTTTGTTCATCATGACTGGAATACAAATTCTTAAGACATGAAACTTAAAATATTTTTCATTCACTTTTGTTTTACTTCTATATATATTTTGTTTATTTGTCGTATATGAAATGAATAACATAATATCATCCTAATAAATATATATTTCAAAATATTTTTCTAGGATCATAAAACAAAAAAAATCTATATATTCGAAATTTTAATTATTTATTAAAAAACTAATGTGAGTTTTATAATTTAAATTTGTTAATTATAATTTTCCCTCAAAAATAAGTCATGTCTATTTTTTTTAATCATTTAGTACCTAGAGAACAACAAGTTTTAAAGACATGATGTTTAACTCTTCTTTAAGTCTTTTTATGTAGCTCTAATAATGATTTTATATATCAAAATTAATAACAAAACATTAAAATATCTTTAGCAAAACAAAAGGAGTCATGAACTATATAAATAACTTGTAAAACCATGTTATATCATTCAAGTTCTATTATTAATTCGTTGAGTCTCATAATTTAACAAAAACATGGTTTTATCTCTTAATAATGGATTAATTGAAAAATTATAATAATAAAATCGTTGACCAAAATACAGAAAAAAAGACTAGATGGACAATGATGTACATTCAATTTAGTCATATGATTTTGAAAATAATTGTGAGAACTGGATCTGCATGATGATTTTAAAATGTTCCATTACATATGCCCCTTTGAGTAAGATGAAAGCAAGAAGGAATTGTACTAGTGATAGCATGACTCATGGACCTTAAACATTATTTTTCGTGAATTTTTATATGTATTGTTCATTAATTAATTTTGATTTATAAAAATGAGGAAAAGAAAAATGAAGAAAAAAAATAAAAATTGAGAAAAAAAAGGAGAAAATAAAAATAAAAAAGAAAGAAAAAAAGAAGGGATGGAAAAAAGGAAATAATAAAAATAAACGAGAGAGAGAAAGAGGGAGAGGAAAAACGAAGGGAAGGAGGAACAAAGATGGTAAACATGAAATAATTATAAAAGGGATATGAAAAAAAAAAAGAAAAAGGCATATTTGTAAGGATAAATTTATTATGAAGCCCCTGAACTTTAACACTTTATTCTATTGCGCCCTTAAATTTTTATTGTGTTTTGTTAAGCCTTCAATCTTTTATTTTTGTATATATTGAGGACAAATTAGATTGAAGTAACAAATTTGTGCAACAATTCAGGTTTATTGTTGCTAAATATGCTGTTATGAAAGGTTTAGAGTTACGTTTTGTGAAGAATAAAAGAAGAAAGATGAGGGTAAGGTGTAAGGAAAAATGTCCGTGAAGGTTATTTGCTTCAATTGATAATTTTAATAACACATTCACTGTTAAAATTTACCACTGACATCATAATTGTGGTTGAGTAAATAGAATTTATTCCACAATTTCATTACTTTTGTCTAATTTGTCCTTAATCTATATAAAAATAAAAGATTGAGGACTTAATAAAATACAATAAAAATTGAAGGGCTCAATAGAATAAAGTGTCAAAGTTCAGGGGCTTTATAATGAATATATCCTATTTGTAATTTATTAAAAGTGGTATTTTTTCGTTAAACAATTAAAAAAATTCTCCCCAATTTTACTGACACTACAATCACCAGAAGGAAAATTCAGATTCACAAAAAATTATAATTAAACAGATAAGAGGCGAGGAGTGCGAACAGAAGTAGGCGTTGATTGTGGGAATGGCAGAGTTAATGAAGGAGGGGCACACATGTAATTATATTTGTTAGTTTAGGGCATGTACATAATTTTCAAAAGGTAAAATAATTTTGTTGTTGACATGTATTTTTTGGTTAGATATGTAAAAAAAACTTAAAAAGAAAAAAGGGATAAGTACAATTTTGATCTCTTCAAAATCTGTGAACTTTTTTGGTATTTAAGTACCATATGTTTCATATTTTTTACACTACTTTTCTAAAAAATATTGTTTAAAATGTATGCTTTAATGTAAAAATAATATGTATTTTCAATGCTAAAATCATATAATAAGTAATATATCATTCAACTAAGTACAATAAACTCACTATTCTCAAAAAAAAAAAAAAAACACAATTGTAAATGTATTTTTAATTTAATTATGAATAAAAAACACAATTTTTAAAATAAATTTACAATATGTTTAAAAATAACTAATTGATTAGATTGAGTGTAAATCATATATATAATGAATTTATTATTGAAATTTAATATTATATTAATATTTTTATAAAATAACAATGATATTAGAAAGATACTAAAGTGTAAAAAATCTGAAACACATGATATCTAAATGCCAAAAATAAAGCACAGAACTAGTTTTTTCAAAACCAAAACCATAAGAATCTAAATCATACTTATCCCAGAAAAAAAAAATTTAAGGGTATAATATATCAAACAATGGTTTATTTGTCATCTTACCCAACTTGGTCCTGATTTGGAGGAATCAAGTAGGAGAGAATCCCATTTCCATATGGATTTTTAGCTAAATATCCAATCCAATCCAACGTTTACTTTCATGACTCAAATCAAATCAAACAATCCAGTCACCCTAAAATGGGTTCCTCCGAGTTGGCCTCAATCTTGAGCCCAGTCCGTAGTTTTCTTTAATTTTTTTTTCACCAAAAATAAAATTTCATGGAAAGAAATAGAGATTTTATAAAAAAGAAAAATTAAGTGATATAAAAATAATGTAGCATCATGATTTGCATCTAAATAAAATATATTATTAAAGAGTAATACATATGATTAAGCTGTAGCAAATCCATTATTTGAGAGCTCCATTTGAATTATTTACAAACCTCTATTTTTTCTTAATTTTGATGCGTAGAAATTTTTATATTTTAAGTTTTAAAGAGAAAGGAGAGAATTTCATGATTCATGAGACTTCAAATACTTTTTACGCCACTATTTATTTTGGTTAATAGGATGGTTATATGACCTAATTTCTATGAACTGCACAATAGGAGATAATCATTCCCTTTAAATCGAGAGACTAATTAGAGTTTGTTGGAGAAAAAAAAAAGAAAATTCATTCATAATCTTTGACTAGTGTCTTGTAATCTTTATTCATTAACATAATCTTCTAAAAACTCATATAAAGAGTAGATAAAAACTCACAAATGAATAGATTATTTTCAAAATAACCATCTAGAAGAAACACAATAATAAAAAAATTAGCTAGTAAAATTGAAAATAAAGGAAAAGAAGGGAGGAACTAGCAACCTGCTTCTCAAATACAAAGAAAAAAAAAAAATTTTTCTCTCTGTACTTGCTTTGTCTCACAGCAACTCTAAACTTTCACACATCTTTAGTTAGTTGGATTTCATTAAAGAAAATGTGAACATGCTTCTGCTACTACTAGTGAACAAGTGAGCAACATTTCGTGGATGCTTAGTCAAATGGTCAAGCACTTTTACATGATCAAGTACTTTCATAGACACTGTAAAGACTTTGGTTCAAGACCTATTTCCGTCCCTTTTCTCAAAATTTGTAATTGATAAAAAAAAAAAAACAAGTGAGCAACAAGAATTAGACTGCTAGTGTACATTGCCACTGGTAAATTCAAGATTATAATGGTTGAATTTTATTTTTTCAAGTAGTTTTAAATTTTAAAATTCTATTTTTATAAAATCTCAACCATTAAATTTGTATTTAAGGGTAGAAATGATTTAAATATGTTAGATTATATTTTCACTCTTAATCCAATTTTTATTTGATTATTAATTTATAAAATTATTTTTGATATAATTTAAAAAAGAGACATTATTCTTTGTTAAGTAGTCCAAAAAAAGGTGCAAAATTCAGGCAATCATCACCATTTTTTGGTCGGAAAATGACTTATATCATTAATAAGAAACTGAAGAGTACAATATGTCATCTTGCAAAATAGCTTTAAGATCATCCGGGAGATTGCTCCTACTTCCCCTGTCTGTAAACTGAAATTCATTCCTAGTCAGCCAATCGGCTGCTGAATTTTCTTTTCTAATCATCACCATGATACAAGATCTAAAAGAAGTATAGATATACATAGACTAAAGCTAGGATACTTATAAAAGCACAAGACAAACATTTGCAAATATACAACTGTGAATACAGTTACGACAAGTTATAAATAGACAAAAAAAAAAAAAAAAAAAAAAAAAGGGTCCCTAAAACTCACTTCTGAACCACCATAGCCATTCCAGCAGCTGTACAAAAAGAGTAATATTCAACTCATCAAGCACATTTTCTCCAACAACTTACTTTTCCTCAGACTTCATTGAAACTCCAGAACCAGAAGTATCAACCACACTATTACATGATGCTTCAAATTGTGCAACAGAAACAGTACTGTTATCGATTTGGGGAGAGAAGTCTCCATGAAGTTGAAGAGCATACTCCAGATTCTGCAAGACATCTCCGATAGAAGGTCTGTCAATCCCAACTTCAGCTAAGCATTTCTCAGCAATTTCCCCGAACTTCCTAAGCGAGTCAGGTCTTATTTTCCCTGCAAGTGTATGATCTATTATTTGCTCCAATTCGCCTTTCTTCTGCCATTCCATCGCCCATGGTGCTAAGCCCACCATTTCGCTTGGTAGGGTTATATCTATGACTGGTCTTCCACAAAGAACCTCAAACAGAACCACCCCAAATGAATAAACATCTGATTTCTCCGTTAATTGTTGCCTTCTAAAATATTCTGGATCAAGGTAACCAAAACTTCCCTTCACTGCTGTACTCACATGGGTCTGATCAATTTCAGGTCCTGTCTTTGAGAGCCCAAAATCAGCAACTTTAGCCATGAGATCCTCATCAAGCAAGATATTTGCAGACTTCACATCACGGTGAATGATAGCTTTATCATTGCCAGTGTGAAGGTAATGTAGTCCTCTAGCTGCTCCAATACAAATCTCAAGTCTCTTATTCCAACTTAAGCTAGGATTATCTGAACCGTAGAGATGTCCCCTGAGAGTGCCATTTGCCATGTATTCATAAATTAAGATCATCTCATTTCTTTCATCACAGTACCCAATTAATGAAACGATATGGCGATGCCGAAAATGGGATAGCATCTCAATTTCAGTCTGAAACTCTTTAAGTCCCTGTTGGGAGCGAGGATTTGACCTTTTAACTGCTACTTTTGTACCATCAATTAGTACTCCTTTGTACACCTTCCCAAAACCGCCAATGCCAATGACCCAACTCTCATCGAAGTTGTTTGTGGCTTCTTGAACTGCTTCAAATGGAATGCGACAACCCAAATAAGAATTAATTAATGGTGGAATCCCTGTCTTGCCTTGCCGTGCCAACCTTTTTCTTTTTCTGCATAACATAAACAAAATTCCAGCCAGTACCGCAATGATAAATGCCCCAACGGTCGGCAACCCCACTTTTATGCCAACATTCTCTTTGGAAGCTGAAAGCAAAGGAGCTGCTCCACTTAGGCTGCCCCAAGTATTGTTCATTTTCATGATCTCCAACCCATTTAAAATGGCATTTGGGAAAACATTCTGCAAGGTGCTCGGACCAATACTCACACGAAGCTTGTTGCGGACAGTTAAAACTGCGACGAAATCCATATACAATGCACTCGCCAATATGTTTGACACCAAGGAACCAGGATTGAGATCCTTAGCAACCAGAATGGAGTCGATATAAACATCAAAGTAGAGCTGGAAATGAGCAGTACTTGCTATATCACAGAAGTGAAACCTAACAAAGTACTGATATCTAGGATCAACTTCGAATTCCCAGGTCACATTGAAAGTGCTTATGAAATCACCGGATGAGTTCATCATGGTGGCAGTACCATAAACAGCATTGGGAGCAATATCTGGTGTTGATCCACCAGGTACGTACTTGACAGCACCAATGTTTGATATGGTTGTGGTAAAATTCTTGTTGATGAGAAAATCATGGTCAGGAACCCAGGTTCGTCCAAGGGTGTCGTTACCAGAGGTAATAAGCGGTCCGCCCATGTTCACTCTATAAGCAGTCTCCATTGCCTGCCATGACATGCCCTGGAAATACCCATTTAGATTAAAAGTGGTGGGATCACCTGCAAAGAGTGTATCAGGGGCTGAAACAACTTCCAAGGCATTCAAGAATGCAAAAGAATTGATGGAAGGCTCAAAGGTAATCTCAAGGCTTTTTGAGGTTATATTGATGGAAAATTCTTTAACTGTAGTGTTGGCACTATAATTGCTCAGAAGGCCATGATCTTGAGTGAAAACATCAAATCTTGCCTTGCTCATGTCATAGCTTTCATAAACAAATGGATGGAAATAAAGACGAATCCAGTGCCTTCCAGCTTGGCCAATCGAAAAGGTGTACTTTGCGGCTCCATGGAAGATTCTTGCTGTTTGATACAGCTGTGCTGAAACCTCAGATGAAGTGGCAGGTCCTGAAGTTGTAGCAAAAATGGGTTTTGGAGTTGAAATGGAGTTTGTGGTAGAGTTATCAGCCAAGAAAACACGATTGCCAACAACAGTATCTTTGCTTGATCCACAATCAATAAGGTAATTGTCTACAGGAGTAAATCCACTGCATATACTTGCCAAGCTCAAGCTCAACAATACTAAAACCCAAACGAAAAATCTTAATCCTCTATTACCCATCATCATTGCAAAATCAAGGAAATTGTCCAAGAAACAAGGAAATGGATCCAATTTGAGCTTAACCAAACCTTAGAGTTCTTACAGGGTCAGAACAGTAAAGGAACTGCTACGAATAAAAAAAACAGAAATAAAAGAAGGGAAGGAATGAAATAAAATGTTCTGATGAAGCAAAAAGCAATTCAAGAATTGAGGAATGAGAAAAATCAAAGCTTTATTTTCAATGGGAAACTTATACATATCAGCCTCAAAAACAACAGAAGAAAAGAACCAACGAAGATGATGAAACTAAGAATGGAAAAAGATGGGACCTTTAAGTTCAAACTAGCCCAAATGGAGTTAAAATGAGAGACCCATATGAGAAATCCCTAAGCAAAAGGCAAATCTGCTTTTGGGTTGCTTAAATGGAGTTTCAAGTTATCAACTTTCAAATTGAAATAAGAGAAATGAATTAAACACAGAACAAATCTAGTAAAGCATAAGCTGGTTTTGATGCCAAGGTTCCTAAACAGACAAATTGGTTAGTTCAATTTATAATTCGGGGATGAGTTAGAAATTAAGTGATTATTTCTATTCAAGGACATTCTTGAGTGCATGATTATTTGAATTTTATTATCATTAGTTTTTAAAATTAATTTTAATTTGATTTAAAAATGAAAGGATTGCTTCAATATAGAGTTTATCAATACTTAAATCGTAAAACCTACATTAAAAAAAAATTTAGTAAATTAGGAAGGAGAACTGACATCACTATGGGCAATCTTTTGATTGTTCATGATATTAGTTGGTTTCATTTTATGCAGAGGCAATTGTGTTAAGTGTTTAAAAATTTAAAAAATAAGTCATTTTTTTTTGGGAAAGTATGACCGAGTTACATTTTTGTAATAAAATGACTTCCGGAGACTCAATGGCTCTAGCTAGTCAATGTAGCCATATTGCATATCAGTCTAACATGAGTTCTGCCAGCTTCAAAATTTTATTCAAGTGACAATTAACTAGATTGTTCTAAAAAAATTATTGAGCTATGGTTCAAAAAATATATAATTTTTTGGTTGTTTTAAAAATAACCAAAATAAAAAAATTAAAAATAACCAAAATGAGGAAAAGAGTGTTGAAAGTACTGTTGATTTTTTTAAAACTAATTTTTTATAAAAAACTTTTTAAAAATACACTGTGACTTTTTTTTCAAATGATGATAAGGATAAAGATTAACGTCATTACTCGTAATGTGAATAGTATGTTGCGAGTAGCGACTTTTTACCATAATATTTTTTTTTATAATTACATTATAAATAAAAATAAATAAATAAATAAATATATAAATTATTTACAAGTTATAATGACATGCTAT
Source organism: Mallotus japonicus (assembly GCA_949634005.1). Taxonomy (NCBI): domain Eukaryota; kingdom Viridiplantae; phylum Streptophyta; class Magnoliopsida; order Malpighiales; family Euphorbiaceae; genus Mallotus; species Mallotus japonicus. The sequence continues at coordinate 7,963 of CATIWK010768543.1, forward strand.
ATTCACTTAATTCATTTTAAATTTTAGATTTTATCATTTTAATTAATTTGTTAAAAAAATTAAAATTTCAAAAAAATATAAAAATTTTTAAAAAATAAATTTTATCGTCCCGCATAATCTATTGTTTTCTGGGAGTGGCTCTCTTCAAGTTTTATTTTCCTCCATTTTCCTCAAGTTCATCCTTGGATGAATTACATCTCATTAAAATTTATCAAATGACTCACATTCATTATTCATTAGAATATATATTTCTTAGACAAAAGCACAAGAATGAATCATAATATAAGAAAATCACATTTGGGTGTGAAAAGAATTGAAATAAGAAAGATAAAAAACTAGGAAAAAAAGTTTGTCGGCATAACTTTTAATGGGAATAATAGGAGTTAAATGAATATAGTTTTTTTTAATGCTTATCTTTGAAAATAAATATGAGCCATTGAATAAATTTTAATGAAGTGTAATTTATTTAATGGTAGACTTAAGAAAAATGGAGAAAAATAAAATTTAAGGAGAGCCATTCCCATCGCTGTCCTGGTGATAAACACCCTACATACTCTCTCCACTCTCTCCCATTTTCATTTTTTTTTCCTGTCAATGCCAAAGAACAGAAACTTGGCATTTCTTGCCTTTTCCTTTCCTATTTTCGTTTTCTTCTTCTTGTTACTAATTTTCTCGCTAAACAAATACAAATTTTTCTCTCACATCAAAACTCCGCGTGTATTTGTCTTTTCCATTAGATTCCCAATCGCTTCCCAAAATTTCTAACAGGGCAAAGGTACTTTTTGAGGCGCTCACTAGTTTTTTCAACAAATATACAGAATTTTTTTCAAATCATGTTTTTAAGCCCTTTTCTAAACTTTGGGTGAGAATAGAGTTAACTGCTGTTTGATTAAGGGGTGGTTTGTTTTATAAAAAATATAGGTGAAAATCATAATTTGAATGAGTGATTCCGATTCTTAATATTTGGTTTATTAAAATTTTACATAGGAATGAGAATAAATTTTCCATCAATGAAAATCATCTATTCCCTTTGTAAGCGTGAGAAATGATTTTTCATTCCCATAAAATTAAGTCAAATTAAATATAAATTACTTAGATTTTTAAATATTGTCATATATTTTTAAAATTTATGAAATATAATATTTTTTAAAATAATGAAATAAAATATACAAATTCATAATAATTATTATTTAATATATTTTCATATATAAATAAGATTAAGGAAAAATTACAAATTTGGTGTCTGAACTTTTATAGTTTTTCTATTTGAGTGTCTGAATTTTTTTTTTCTATTTGAGTGTCTGAACTTTGAAAAAATATATCAATCATGTGTATTTGGCCTATTTTAAGCTGATTGTATGATTAGTCAGCTTAAACGGGATCCACTTTTTTCTAGCTCAAATGCCATGTTATTTTCTAACTTTACCCTTTTTTTAAATGGATAAAAATGACCTTAATTTTTTCTTTGTGAAAGACAAAAATGGGCAAAACAAAATTGATTGAAAAAATTAACCTGGATTAAAAAATCTACAGCTATGGCAATTCTTTGAAAAAAAAAAAAAAAACGAAGAGGAAAAAAGCTTTGGTACTTTTTTGAAAACCAAAAAACAAAAATAGATAGAATCTAAACAAAAATCAGCTGGGGCATGATTTTTCATTAATAAACATAAAAGTAAATAAAAAAATAAATATAAAGAGATTTGATTTAGTGTTTTTTTCAAAGAATCTCTGCATTTTCTTTGTGAAGTATTTTGTTGTTCTTGTGCATGTGGGTCTCTTCTTTTCTTTTTTTCTGCTCTGTTCCTGCAACAAGGACCATACCCACTCTACACATGGTGACCCCTTCTTTCTTCTTCTTCTTCCTCTGCTACCTCTACGCTCGATGAGCTGATTCAGACCAAAGCAAGTAAAACCTTGGATGGATCACTTTCTGCCTGAATTGATGTGATTCTACCTTTTTTTTTTGTATTAGTGTTTTTTTCCTTAAACAATTTTACTCAAAATTCAACGCCATCATGCTTCTATATTGCACATTTTCTTTTATTATTGTTTATAGGAAAAATTGCATAAATAGTGTCTGAACTTTCTAATTTATGATGTTTTGGTGGCCAGACTTATTTTTTTGATGATTGAGTGTATGAACTCATGATTTTTAGCTCAGACCAGTGCTTCTGATCAGCAACTGGTTGTTTGACTAATGAGTTAGCGGCGGCGGGACCCACTCCTCTCTGTATCAGCAGCCACTTCAGTGAGAAAATTAAATGACAAAAATAACCTATAAAACAAAAATTAGAAAGAAAAAATTAACCTCATTAAATAAAGGGACAATGAGCCATAAATATATATACAAAAGATAACTGGGAAAAAAATTTCTAAGTGTAAGTTGAACAAAATTAGGTCTCTGTTACGTTTGTACTCCAATTTTTCCAGCTCCCAAATATTGCTACCGTTCATCCAAAAAGAAAATTTCTTTCTTATATAAATTTTGAAGATCTTTGATGCATTGAAGATATTGGTCATGGAAAAGCACAAAAGGTCAGATTTTGAATTGGGTTTATCATATGGGTTTAACTGATGTTGTTGAAGTTGTTGTTGGTTGCATGCACTCCCATTTATGCATGTTGTTTTAGTGCAATGCTTTGATTGGATCTCTATTTGTTTGGATTCGTTTTTTTTTTCATAGTTAATGAAAAAGATATTAATTTTTGAATATCTAAAGTGTTCTGCATGTTGTTGCATTGCAAGTTGTCTATTCCCTTTGTTTCGTTTAGAAATCAGCTGTGATAAGCATGTTTGAATGCTTATAATTTTTTTTTTTGCATTGACAGTGTTGGCAATCATATTGTTGAAGTGTTTTATGATGGTGAATTTGTGAGTGACAAAAATGGTAGAGAGAAAAAAATACTTAAATGGGAAGAAGGTGCATTTTAAGGTGAATATTGAAAAAATTATTTCTTGTGAAGGTGTTATTGAGGCTTTAAAAGGCATAGTAAAGGGTAAGATGTGTAATAAGGAGGTGGTCCAAATACATTTTAGGAGACCTAATTTTTCTCTAGCACATGGGCTGTTGCTTTTATATGAGGGGAACTTTCGTAGCTTTTTAGGTTGTCTAAAAAAATCTGAGAGAGTTGAGCTTTATGTGGAACACAGTGTCATTTGCAGCAGAAAAAAGGTGAGGGAAGAATCTGATATATGTGACCTAACAGTGCAAGAAAGAGAAGGTCATAGGTATGAGGGTATTTTCGAGGGTCCTGAGCAGAAAGAGAAGGAGGGGTTGAGTGAGGCAGGAAATGGAAAGGACTTAAATGTGGAGGATAGAGAGTTAGAAGCTGATATTAATGTAGCTGTCACCCAACCTTCTTGTCAGAGGAAGTAAATGCTATTTTAGGTTCTGTTCCAACAGTTAGGATAGATGATTATTTGGGGGATGATATACTCAGTCAAATAAGAAAAGAAGTCTTGAGAGGTGAAGATGTTCAATTAAACCAAGAACAACTGGAAAGTGTAGAAAATAACGTCCATTTGGGCAATTTAGAAGCTGGCAGAGATGAGAATGAAGAATGTGATGGATTCAGTGATGCAGAAGACCCAGATTTATTTATTGAAGAGGATCTGCTGTCAGATAACGATGATGAAGAGTTAGTGGCAACAAGGGAAGCATTAAAGAAGGCAAGTAAAAAGAAGAAAAGATTTTCAGATGCTGCTAATCCAACTTGCAGTCAGTCTAGGGGTCACAATATTGTAGAAGAACATTTACAAAGTGAAGAAGCTGCTGCTCATGATGCTGCAACTGTTAGAAGCAAATTTTCAAATTGGAGAGCTGATAATGATGTTGAAGATGATAATGAAGAAGTAAGTTTTGACTCAGATGGGGGATATAGTTGTGTTAGCACAGATGGAGAAGATGGTGAGCATGCAGTGCGAATCAAGAGTAGGTTTCCAGCTTATAATCCTGCTTCTGATAAGGTTTTGATATGCTTGGGTATGACATTTAGAAGCACAAAGGAGTTCAAGGAGGTGATGACCAGATATTCAATTTAGGAGAAGAGGGCAATAAGATTTGTTAGAAGCACTTCAGACCAAACCAGAGTTGTCTGCCAGAAGCCAACCTGTCCGTGGGTAGTGTATGCATCAAGAGATAGTGTGACTCACCACTTTTAAATCAAGACATATTTCGAAGATCATACATGTCCTGTTACATAAAAGAATAAGCGAGTGACTGCAAAATGGTTGGCTACAAATTATTTGTGCAAGTATAAGTGTATTCATGCAATGAGAATAGTTGATTTGCATGATTTAGTGAAGGCAGATCTTAAGGAGGATCTCACCTTAACACAACTAAGAAGGGCGAAGCAACTAACATTGGCAAAGATGGAGGGAGATTTGTTTGAGGAGTATGGAAGATTATGGGATTACATAGGGGAAATTCAAAGATCAAATCTAGGGACAACATGTGACTTAAGGGTTCACAGACCTATACCTACAGATCTACCAGTGTTTGAAAGGTTATATATAAGTTTTGAATGCTTGAAAAAGGGATTTTTAGGAGGATGTAGAAAGATTTTAGGTTTGGATGGCTGCTTTTTGAAAGGGACCATTAAGGGTGAGGTCCTTACAGCAGTTGGGAGAGATGGGAACAACCAGATGTTCCTAGTGGCATGGGCTGTTGTAACATATGAAAACAGGGTGAACTGGAATTGGTTCATTGAGCTACTTGTAAAAGACCTGCATATGGATAATGGAGCTGGCTAGCCTCTCATTACTGACCAGCAAAAGGTATATTATTTGTGCATTTGCTTTAATTAAACGTTTATTTTTTTTTCATTTTGTTGGAACTATATTCATTTGAGTTTAATGGCTAGGGATTACTTGATGCTGTTGGCAACTTGCTCCCTGAAGCAGAGCACAGATGCTGTGTTAGGCACTTGTATGCCAACTGGAGGAAGAAGCACAAGCTGAGAGACTTGCAGCAACAGTTTTGGAAATGTGCAAAATCCAATAATATGCCTGACTTTGAGGCAAACATGGAAGAAATGAAGAAACTGACAAGCACAGGGTTTGATGACATGTTGAGTTTGCATCCCAGGTATTGGTGCAGAGCCTATTTTAAGACAAATGTAAAATGTGACTTTGTGGATAATAATTTGATAGAGTCTTTTAATGGGAAAATAGTTGAGTTCCGGGACAAAAATATTTGCACAATGCTAGAAGGAATTAGAAAAATGTTTATGAACAGATTGAGAGAGAATAGGGATAAATGTGAGAAATGGGTGAATGACTTTGGTCCTAGAATTAGGAAGAAGCTCTATGATAACTGTATTGAGAGTACAAATTGTACTATGTTGTGGAATGGTGATCATGGATTTGAGGTGGGTTGGAAAGGTGACACTTATGTTGTTGATCTAAAGAAGGGAACTTGTCCTTGTCGAGTGTGGGAATTGACAGGAATTCCCTGTCAACATGCCATTTGTGCCATTCATCATATTGACAAAAATCCTGAAGACTATATTCATGAGTGGTTCAGAAAGGCAGCCTATCAAGAGACGTATTCACACATGATGGAAGGTTTAAATAGCAAAAAGTTCTGGGAAAAACGAGCCATTGATCCACCACAACCACCTCCAGATCGCAGGATGCCTGGGAGGCCTGCAAAGATTAGAAGAAAGGAGGAAGGAGAGCTTGGGAGGAGTGGAAGTAAACTATCAAGAAAAGGAAGAAATATGACTTGCCAAATTTATTTCCAGATTGGGCATAATAGGCAGACTTGTCCTTATATAAAAAAGCAAAAAGAAAGTGCAAATTCAACAACAAATTTGGAGAATGTATCTGTGGAAGAAAATCCAGCAAGACCAAGCAAATTATCAGTGAGTGTTCTTCATTTTTAACTTATTTTAGTTTTGATTGTTACCATGTATTTGTAAAAAGAGGCAATTTGTTCTTGGATGTAGACTGTTGGGGGCAAAGGCAAGCAAGTCTGTGACTCTGTAAATCATACTGAAGGCATTGTTCAACAGGTTCATTCTTGCATTTGCTGGTATTATTTTGCATTTGTTCTTATGCACAGTGTCACCTTATAAGATTTTATTTCAGGATCATGATACAGGGGATAATCTGAATTTAAGAGATTCATTTGAAGAACCATCACTGCAAAGCACATCACAACTGCTCACAGAAACTAGTAAAGATTGTCAACATTTTTATACAAAGAAGAACAAACCCCCTTATGCAATTGCAACAACATCTGCTGGTTTGAGTCATAGGCAACCACCAAGAGGTTATGGCCTTTATACAGACCTAAGAACATCAACTACCATTCTTAATGTGAGAACTTATTATTTTATTCTAAGTTGATGTATTAAGTTAGTGCATGATTTGATTTGTTTTTTTTTTAAATCCTTTTATAGCCTCAAACACCAGGTGCAAGGATAATTGAACATGGTGGTAGGCTTAGAACTGGAAAGGAACCTGAGCCAAGCTTTGTTACAGAAAAGCATGAAGGTTTCGATAAAAATGGCAAAAACTTCATCACTTCAAGACAGCTTCAGGCTAAAAGAAACAAGAAACAAACAGTAGTTAAAAGGAAGCTGAATGAAGCTAGGTGCAACAAGAAGGATGATGATGACATGAACAAAGGATGTGGGAAGAAATCAAAGAACATTTAGACATACCATTAGGGAGATGGAGGAATTTGATGCTATCTTATTTGAACTTATTAGCAGCAAATATTTATTTTGTCAAGTATTCATACATTAGAATATTTGGTATTATGGATACTTGAGATGGTTGATCATAGCAACTAAATATTTTGCTTATTTAGGATAAACAATGAATCCATGTGGAAAAACTCTTAAAATTTCTTATGTAATGATGGTATTTGCTAAGTTTCATCTTCAACCAGTTCTTATATAGTGTTATTTTTTCCAAGGATGTGGTATGTGCATTCAAGTTAAGCAGGTGTAGTGAAAATATGGTCCTGCAAATGTGGTCCTCCTATCTTTACACTTCCTGGTTACCAACATCTGCTGGATTTATGTGTTCCTTTTCTTCATCAATTATTGTTAGTGAAAGTGTTTAATAATAACTTCAAATTAGGTTCATATGTGGTCCTACATAACTTCAAAAAGTTCAAGATCATACTGAATACATTTACTACTTTTGAACAAAAAAAAAAAAAAAAACAAAACAGAACAATTGAACAAAGTGATTAATACATTGACAAAATAAGGGCGTGCCATTCATCGACTACATTGAATACATTAGTACAAAATGTACATATGATTTCATTTACCCAGAACAATCTAAACTACAGCCCCACCCAAACTACTTTCATTTTCTAGATTCCCAACATTCACAACTAAAGCTAAACAAAACCATACCCTTTGAAATCATATGCTATTTGTTACCTATAGATAACAATGTGATAGAACTAGCACAATCATCAACAGCCATAGAAATTTTTCTCTAGTTCTGCTCCTCTTCAACTGCGTCTCCACCTTCGACTTGCTTCTCAGAAGACCACAGATGATTCCTTTTGATCTATCGCATAATGGAGAATTAACCCATTGAAAGGTCCTCTTGCATGAAGCTCTCTCGCATGACCAAAATCTTCTACTAGGATTTATTTGTGTCCATGACATCCTAATCATGCGTCGTCGACCACATGGGCATCTGATTTCAGCTTCCATTCTTCTTTTTTATTGATTTCCCTTATCGTCGATGTCTGCTCAAACACCAGTAACCTAGTTCAAAATTTGACAAGAAAGAGAAGAGTTTACGTTGGAGAGAAGAAAGACTTTAAAAGAGAGATGATTTATGGTTATTTTGGTCAATTGTGTTTCTTGCATACATGGCAGCTGAAGTTGCTGCTGAGACAGAGAGAAGTGGGTCCCGCTACCGCTGACTCATCAGTCAAACAACCAGTTGCTGATCAGAAGCACTGGTCTGAGCTAAGAATCATGAGTTCATACACTCAATCATCAAAAAAATAAGTCTGGCCACCAAAACATCAGAAATTAGAAAGTTCAGACACCATTTGTGCAATTTTTCCTTGTTTATATGCTTGTCTTTGGCCAAGAGTGACATTGAGGAGTTTATGTAATCTGTTAATTTTACATGGTAAAAATGGACAGCTTTGGAATCCCAGGATGGATATACATTCCTATCATGAGCTTCTATCTGCCATACGTTTACTGGTTTCAGAGGATCCATGTGATGATAGATTTGTTTTTGGTCGTCAAGTCCTCAAATCCTCAAAAGACATTTGTTTTTTTTTTTAAGATGTGTTTTGTAACCCTAGTTTTCATTTGTAGAAGATGAGGATAATTTTGTCCATTCAAAAAATAAACTAGGTGGCAGGTGACATGGTAGGTGATTGGAATGAAGGTGGAGCCCATTTGCTATGACTAGACACACACTCAGCATCAATACACTTAATTGATATGTTCTTTCAAAGTTTATACAATAAAATAGAAAAAAATAAAGTTCAGACACTCGAATAGAAAAAACTGAAAAGTTGAGACACCAAATTTGTAATTTTTTCTAAGATTAATTCCAATTCTAATTTCCTGGTAAAACAAACACTTTATTAAAATTTTCACTTTATTTCTGATTCCGATTCCAAAGAGTGAACCAAACTACTCCTAAAATGACATGACAGTTGTTGGGTTTTACCCTTGTTTTGAGAATAAATTAAAACACAACACAAAAGAAAAGCAATAATAATTCTATCCAGGTCGAACTGGATTAGTTAGTTAGAGTCCATTAGGATATAGATATTGGTGGTTCACACACAAAAAAGAAAAGCAATAATGGGAGCATGAAGATGGAGAGCTTGCATTAAAGAAGACGAATAAGAAGCAATAATAAGCAGAAAAAGTGAACACCCAGAAATAATAATTCTATACTCTATTTATCTCAAACCTCTCCTCTTCTGTACTCTCCCTTCAATGGCACTTAAAAGAATGTGTCATCTCAATTCAACAAATCAACTTCTCTTCAGACTTCAGTTGTAAGAACTTTGTCCAATCTATTAAAGAAAGGTTCAAAACCAAGAACAACCCAAATCATGGATTCGTGGATCAAACTCTCGCAACTAGGATGAAGTTGATGATCTTGGTCATAACAATTGTTGTGCAGTCCATCAATGTCTAGGTCACAACAACTGCGACTTTGAATTTTTTCTTGCCATCAACAGCAGTAAGGTAAAGGAAGGTGAGTGTTCTGATTGGGCAATCTGTAGTGGTTGATAAGGAAAAAAAAACCTACCATAAAAAGCGATCGATGGTGGTTTATAAAAGCGCAACTAGGATGAAGTTGATGATCTTGGTCATAACAATTGTTGTGCAGTCCATCAATGTCTAGGTCATAACAACTACGACTTTGAGTTTTTTCTTGCCATCAACATCAGCGAGGTAAAGGGAGGTGAGTGTTCTGATTGGGAAATCTATAGTGGTTGATAAGGGAAAAAAAAAACCTACCATAAAAAGTGATCGATGGTGGTTTACAAAAGCAAAGAGATGTCGAGAGTGCACTAAGGTGGTTTTTATTTTCCTGCTCTTTCACTTGCAATATCATTTACTAGTTAATGGGCAAGCATTCTCAAGAATTAGTTTTCAATTTTTAGGGTCTTAGTAATGCCTAAAATATTTGAAGAAGAAGAAGAAAAACGATGAAGAAAAAGTGTTTGAGTAGTGAACAAATCATTTCTCATTTAGAAAATCTTTTCCGGATTTGCTATCACCAAACTCGAAAACAGTTGTTAAATAAATGTCAAGTTCGAGAGATGAATCGAATGATTTTCAAGGTTTTTTTTGTCTTTACAATAAGACCTGATCAGCAATGCTAATTTTTTTTTTGTTCATCTCCCACTTGACTAGTAGGAAAAGAAGAAGAAGAAGAAGGAGAAGAAGAACCAATATTTACATTATTTTTATATTCATTAAATAATTCTACTAATATTTTTCTAACATTATTGGTTACTGATTCTATATCTATATCATTATCTTCCTTAACACCTAAACATCCATAATATATACTTAAATAATAATATAAGCCATTTATTTTAATTTTAGGATTAAAAATACATGAAATAAGATTAATTAATGAAATGAATTTAAAATAATTTAACCATTTTATTTTCATTATTAAATTGATTCTTTTAAAATAATATCATTTTCATATTCTTGCATTGCACCAACAATATTGCAACATTCAAGTAATAATAAATGTGATATAGGATAATAAAAACCACTTAAAACATAAGTTGCATCATTAAAAACTTTTAAAATATCTAAAAGTTTTTTGTAAACCTCCCAATTTTTTGGATATAAATTAAGTTAATGCACGTTATTGGAAATAAATGTGGCGCGATGATGATGTGGTAGCCGACAAGAGAATATTCTCCATGTCACCATGCCTAATCATCAATTTTTAGCATCAAATTGAAACAAAGATAAAGTTCGGTAACCAAATTGAAAAAAAGATAAAGTTCAGTATCCTTTTATGCTAAAAATTGATGACTAGGCATGGGTGACGTGGCGAATATTCCCTGAATATTCTCTTGCCGACTACCACGTCATCATTGCGCCACCAGGTCACTGGCGGTTGATACTTAAATCAAAGTTGGGTACTTGAAAAGAAACAAATTAAACTTTAGTACCCAAAATGAAATAAGTGCAAAGTTAGGTATCCACCTGTACATTTAACCCAATTTATGTCACTCCTTATCTTTTATTAATTTTTACAGCATTTCTCAACTTTAATTTTGAACCTATATTATCTCTAAATAAAACTTTTTAGTTATATTTAACCTACTGTATGCCAAAATGGACATGCACGTTGGTTCAAACACCATCAAGAGAGTATGGTATGAAAATTATACTAAAGAGTACCTCAAATAAAAAAAAATAAAGATAAAAGGACTAAAGTGAAAAAAAAAAGTGTTTTGGTTTATCCCATTATCTTTCTCCAATGTCAGCCACCTTCATCAACACTGCAACCTCTTTCTTTTTTTTAATCAAAAGAAAACCCATTAATTTTAAACAACACAATAAAATAGGTTAACAATGAAAGAATCCAAATGATTAAAAAAAAAATCATTCACCACATCTCAATCATATCAATCTCACTCATAAAAAATAAAAAAAAAATCAAAATAATTTCTATCAATATCTTATCAATCATGTATGTCATAATCAAGATAATTAACCATAGCAATAATAATGCTAGATTTGTCAGTAGCATGAGGTCTATAAAACAAATAATCTCTTCTCTAATTCCTTTTAGTCTTCTGATAGAAAAAGCACCCATTTGAAAAAGGGAAAAGATACAAAACCCCCTTATGGTTTTGCCCTAATCTCACTTAACCCTATAACGTTTTTCAAGGTTCAAATACACCCATATTGTTACTAAATTGACACACAAACAACCCTCCAACTGACACCGTTAACAGCTCTATTAAATGTCTGTTAAATATGCTTATGTGGCACGTGGGACCCAACATCATACTTGTACATGTAAATTAAAAACTTTTAATTGGGACCCATAGGTAAAAGAAAGAAAGAAATTAAAAATTTTCTTATACCAATTCTTTCTCCATAACTCTCTCAGATTCTCTCTTTCTCACCAGAAATTTGCCGAAAAATAAACCTCCACCTCATTCTCCACCCTTTGACCACCGTACATCCACATTCTCACTCCACCACAACTATCGGCGTAACCTACACTTCACCATTCTCACCAGCAACACCATCATCACCACCAGACCACATTACCGCTGCGATCTCCTCCCTCAACTTCCACTATCTCCGTCTTACGAACCCTACGCCAGAATTTGATCTATCTTTCCTAATATTGCTATTGCCACAAATGCTCTTGCGCATTCATTAGATTTTGGTTTTGGCTATTACTATTGATTGGCGTATTCATTGAAATCAAAATCAAAATCAAAATCCATGATGGTTGATTAGCATATTGCATGTCTCTACAGATGAAGATAGAAAGGCAAGTAATTGGTCATTTTTAATTTAATTTGCAATCAGTTTTTTTTTTAATATCTGATGGTCAATAAACACCACACAAATGCAATTCTTGGGTTGGTTTTTAATTTTATTTATATGGAAACTTTTGCAGCTTCACATTGTGTATATGGGGTCACTTCCTTGAGGGAACTTATACTCACCAATATACCACATTAATTTGCTCAAGGAAGTTATTGGAAGCAGCAGGTATTATACTGTTATATTAGTCTGACTTTTATTTTAGAAGTCTTTATATGATCTCCTGTGTGCTCATTACTTCCTTTATTTACAGTTTTGTGGAAAATTTATTGGTTAGGAGTTACGAAAGGAGTTTCAATGGATTTGCTGTTATGCTCTCTGATTTGAAGTACAGAAGTTTGCGAGTTACTGTCATGTGTTGTAGGCATAAAGGAAGTAGTCTCAGTGAGCTTGTTCCTTCTTCTATGTCTGATATTGTTCCTATTCTTCGTGTTGCTAATGAGGTTGAAAAAGATAATTACAGAGTAGCCTATCTCTGTAAGCTAAATTAATCTTTTTTTTATCAGAAACCTACAGAGGACCAGAGTATGTCGCTGAAAGAAGGTGCAAAAGAAGAACCCTTTCTAGTTTCCAAGAATCCTAGAAAGGTGCAGCCATGTTACTTCATGCCACAACAACTCCATTTTGCAGCATCCTCCTCTTCTTCCTTTCTTTACAAGAATTAAACCCAAAAGATTGCTTTGCCCACTAAGGGATGTTGTTGTACTGCCCACTAAGGGAAACAATCACAAAGATGTAGTTTTTGATGATGATGATAGTATTGACAATGTTGGTGTAATATAACGTTTCTGATAATAATTAACCGTGACCTGCATACCCATTTCTAATTCTTCTCTTTACACTAGAATTAGATTCTGGTCTTAATTCACTTCACATACATATGCTCTTTTTTCAATTTCTTTCTCCTTCCTCTATTTATTACCTGTGTGATGATGGTGATGGTGTCGAGGAATGGAGGGGTGTGGTGATGGTATCGAGAAAAAAAGGAACGGAGGGGGGTGGTGATGGTGGCGACGTCGAGGAATGGTGCGAGTGTTGGGTAACGATGGAGCAAAAGACCAAAAGGGCGTGGCAGTGTGGGTTGTATGATGGTGGGTCCCATGTTCCACATAAGCATATTTAATAGAGTTGTTAACGGTGTTAGTTGAAGGGGTGTTTGTGTGTCAATTTAGTAACGATATGGGTGTATTTGAACCTTGAAAAACGTTATGGGGTTAATTGAGATTAGGGCAAAACCATAAGGGGGGTTTTTGTACCTTTTCCCTTTGAAAAATCTTTCCAAAAATACTCCATAATGTCTTCTTAATGGGTCTATAGCTAAAGTATTAAGAGTAAATGGATGCTTGAAAGGACTAAGAATTTTATTGATGTCCTCTCAAATCCAAAAACCTACCTTTCATCATAGCTTTTTCACTTTTTATTCATAAATAATAGCAGAGATAGAGATAAAGAAAGAAAGACAGAGATGCATGATGATGATGACGGTAAGGCAAATCTAAGTTATGAGATGAAATTAGAGTAGATGAAATTTTATGTATTATGGCTAAATTTACTGGTGCATGTAAAGGCCAGACCGCGGTTTTGAAATCATAGGCTCCATAGTCGATATAGAGAGGTGGTGAGAATCCATCTCATTCCATTTCATTTCTTGCTTGTATTTGTACCATAGTTAAAATATGGTTATGCTGAAAACAAAAAGATAGTTATGTTGTAGGGTTGATTATTGAGAGTTTGTGAAACAAGCAAAAGGAAGAAGACAATTTTGAGAAAAAAAAATTAGAATTTTTAGAAAAAAGAATAATTATGTGAAAAATTCATGTCAGTTGGTGTCAGTTTAACTCAAAGAGAGTAACATAAACGCGCTTCTTTTGAGCGTCAGGTAGGTGAGAGAGGTTCAAAATTAAAATTCAAATGTGCTATAGAAAATAATAAAAGATGAGGGGTGACATAGGTTAAAGTGGCAAAGTTCAAGAGTAAAAATGGGCATTCCTCAGCACCATGCACATGACCTGTATATCATTCCCATGTAAAAGGATATCCCTCCATACACAAATCCACAAGCCTACTATCCTCCATAGCTTGTCAAAAGCGAGTCAACAACCATTGTGGATGATTAATAGTGCTGCGCTTTTCATCAATATGCAACAAATTATTAAAATCTCCAATGCAGCACTAAGGAAGACAAGATTTGCTACTATACTGCCTTAACAGATGCTAAGTGCGAGAATGATACCCTCTATCCGGAGCTCTATAAAAACCCATCAACCTCCATTCCACTATACTAGGGAGATGAACAGATACATCTATATAATTATTAGAAAGACTCAGAAGCTTTATTGAATCCCTATCGCGCCAAAAAAATGCTAAGCCTCTACTATGACTAACATTATCAACAGTAAACACACTTGCAACACCTAAAGCCATTCTGACCCTATCAACCTTGGCCTGAGGAATCATAGTTTCAACAAGAAAGATAAACTTGGGCTTCTTAAGTTGAACTAGATCTTTCAAGACTTAAATTGTTCGTGGGGAGCCCAACCCACGACAGTTCCAAATAAGGGTTGTCATATTGCTCGGTGGCCTGGAGTATAGGACCCACTGCTACAACATTTTTTGGCTCAAAGTGAAGTTCAGAGTTTCCAAAACTAGTCTTTTCTGCCAGCCCATTAATACACTCATCAGTAGACATTCTATGCCTTTTAGAGTCCATTATGATCACTCCCTTATTCAAATGCTTTATACTTGAATTTTCAACTCCTTCTATATCTATCCTGTCTTGCATCTCACCCACCACCAAATCAGTTGCTGATTTCTTTCTTGCATCCATGCCTTTTTTCACGCCATCATGTCCATGAGTCTCGCCATGTCCTTCTCCCACTTCTATAGTAGGTTTTTTAACATGTTGACCTTCCAAATCTCTCACCGTATGCTTTGCTACATCATCACTGTCGCTCTTTGGAGGAGCTTCCTTTCGGAGCCACCTTGCACTGGGATTGAATTGTTGCTTACGAGACGAAGCTCTCATCCAACTCTCATAAGGCATTTCCTCTTTTGGCACAGGATTATCAAAAGACTTAGCACAAAATTTATTAGTATGACCAATAATACCACAATAAAAGCAAAAGGTTGGCAAGTATTCATATTGAAACTACACTCACACCTAGTCTCCACCTGCTCGTTTAATTTTCATTTTGCTTTTCAATGGATTATAGTTATCCAGCTTAACCCTAATTCGCATATATTTCCTACATATCCCTCCAAAATTATTAGGGTCACTAGTAACATAGGTTCTAATATAATTCCCGATATTCTGTCCCACTTTTTCTGACATAAACCCAATTGAAAGTTCATAAACTTGAACCCACAATGCAATCTTCATCGAAATACATTTGCCAAGTTATTCTCCTTGTGTTAATCTATGTACCAGTAAAGGATGTTGATTGAATTTCTAGGGACTATCACCAATAACCCTCCTTATATCCAGCTCATGGAAGAATTGAAATATAAAAAGTTAACATCCAATTCCTTAATGCATACTCCTTTCACAGGCTTCTCAAAGAGATAACAACATATTACGCATGGACTCAAAATGGATCGAACCATCAATCAAGAAGCGCCCAATTAGACAGTACCGAAAATCAACATCTAACTGCTCCACTACATCGTCTTTAATCACCAATCTACCCTCCTCTTCTTTTGCTATAGTCATATTAGCATAAGCCTCATCAAGAGAAGTCGTATCATGGCTCGACCAAGCCATTGTCAAGATAGAAAGAAACAGAAATAGATAGAATAGGAAAAGGGAAAATAATAAGAAAATGAAAGAGATATGATTAGAAGACAAGTACAACCAAAAGAGAATGAATGAGAAAACTTGTCAGAGGACAAGATTAAAATATGAGAATAAATCTAAGAAGTACGGACACAGGACACGGATACGATACAACACAGATACGATGATTTTGAAAATTTAAGGACATGACACCGGACACGTTATATATATATATATATATATATATATATATATATATATATATATATTCCACATAAAATGCGCAATATTTTCTATTATATAAAGATGATTTGTTAAAAAATGAAGCTAGTACGATAAAACAAAAACTCCATGAAATTTAAATACTTACTATAATCATTTAAATAATTATCTATCATTGTCATATAGAAGACAAACATAAAAAGTGGCCAATATACATGACTTGTACAAAAAATGGAGCTAAAAAGTGTCCCGCTGTATTCTAAAAGTGTCCTGCCATGTCCTACACATGTCCCAACTGTGTATTTCCCGTGTTCTAAAAATAAAAAATAATAAAATAATAAAACATGTGTCCCGTCGTGTTGGATAGGTGTTGCACCATGTCGGTATTCAAAAAGTGTCCGACATAGATACTCCATCCTATTTAAAGTGACGGTGCTTCATAAAAAGAAATAGACAGAAAGATGGGTCTTCTCTCTCTATATGTATATATATATATTTTTTTTTTTTTTGCTTTTTCTTTTGATGGTTTTGGGTTTTGTTTGTTGGTCGGGTCAAACAAAGAATGCCATTTTTTTAAACAAAGCATAGGGACGACTAGACTTGCAAGAAACACGCAATTGCATTTCAGTGCTTTTGCTTGACTTATTTTTTTTTAATTTTTTTTAACATTATATTCTTATTGATTCAAAAAACATTATATTCTTATTATAAATAAATTAATTAAAATTGTTTTATATTTTTTATAATTTTTTTTAAATAAAAATATTTTCATATTTTAAATACATTATATTTAAAAATATATAATATATAAATATATATCACATTTTTAACAATTGAGTATGACATTCGGAATACATAAATGTCCTTTTTTTCTTGCTACTATTATATATAAGGGGAAATTAATTACATGTGGCATTAAGTGTCTCGCAATATTTTAGCTGCCGGACAATAATATAGAATAAATATGTAAATGTATTAAAAAATATAAAAGTGAATTGAAATTTTCTTTTTAATTTCTCTGCCGTCCCTTTGGTGTTGTTTTTTAATAAAATGAAAAGAAATGAATATGATGATGATTATAATTCTAATCTTAATTATAATAATTATTAGGATAATTCATATACAGATTATACCAAAAGTCATGGTCTTCCCACTACAAGGATAGGAACACCCTATCAAATTCTTTTTTGGTGCTATTGGTTAATGGGGTATAATTGGTAGCTAAATTTTTATATTGCATTCGAGA
>CATIWK010769162.1:0-12719 GCA_949634005.1 Mallotus japonicus
TGGGTGTTTTGTTTTTAAAATTGACTTTGAGAAGGCTTATGATTCCATTCGATGGGATTATTTATTTCATGTCCTTGGAAGGATGGGTTTTGGGAATACTTGGATTAATTGGATCAACGAATGTTTGCATGGTTCTAAAGCGTCTATTTTGATCAATGGGTCTCCCTCTAAAGAGTTTGAAATTCAGAATGGAGTGAAACAAGGTTGTCCTCTTTCTCCCTTTTTATTTATTCTTGCTATGGAGCCTTTGTCTGCATTCATCTCTAAGATGGAAAGCCTTCACTTGTTTAAGGGCTTCAGTTTCCCTAATGGTGGATTGTCAGTCTCTTATCTAAATTTTGTGGATGACTCTATTTTCTTTTTGGAACCGGATCAGTTTTCTCTCCTTAATTTGGTTCGCCTTCTTTGTTGTTTTACTGTGGTTTTTGGGTTAAAGGTTAATTTTCACAAAAGCCAAGTTGTGGGTGTGGCTCTTGATTCTTGGTTTGTTGCTCAATCTACTACTAAAGTTTTTAGTCTTTGCTCTTCCTTGCCTTTAACTTATTTGGGTTTGCCTTTGGGTTGTTCTACTCGTCGCGTTTCAGTTTGGCAGCCTCTTATTCAGAAGATTCAAAAGAAGCTATCTTTATGGAAAGGTCGTATTTTATCTCAAGCAGGTCGGTTAGCTTTGATAAAATCCACTTTATCTTCTATGCCTTTATATTATCTCTCAATTTTCAAAGTGCCTAAAGGTGTGCTTAATTCTATTAATAGTATCTTGAGAGATTTTTTCTGGTCTGGTGGTGTTCATTCTAAGAAGAGGTATAGAATAAAATGGCAGTGTGTTTCTAGGCTTAAGGAGTATGGTGATCTAGGTGTTTTGGATTTAGGTATTCATAATCGTGCTTTGTTAGCTAAGTGGCTTTGAAGGCTCCATGATGAGAAAGATGCTCTTTGGGTTAGAATTATTAACCATAAATATTTGGTTAAGCGGATTGATAACATTTTTCTTTTTTCTTCCCGTCATTATTCTAGGATTTGGAAAGATATTTCTCAAGTGCTTTTGGACAATGATCATTTTGCTGTTGTGTTGTTAAATTGTTTTTCTTTTGAGGTTGGCAATGATTGTAGCATTTTATTTTGGCATGATCGGTGGACTTCTTATGGTTGTTTGAAAGATATTTTTCCTAATCTTTTTTTGATTTCTACTCAAAGATTGGGGTTCATTAGTGATTTTGGTAAGTTTCAGGATGGATGTTGGGTGTGGAATTTTCGGTGGATTCAGGATCTTCAGGTTATTGAGCATAGTGAATTACAGGCTTTGATTATTGTGTTAAACCAGGTATCCCTTACTTTCCTTAAAGAAGATAACATTGTTTGGTCTGTTTCCTCTTCTAAATCTTTTTCGGTTAACAGTCTTTATAAGGAGGTTATGAAGGTGATTGCATCTCATGATCAGGTTGTTATGCCGGACATATGGTTGAATGTTTCTCCTGCCAAGGTTGAGCTCTTTCTTTGGTTTGCTATGTTTGATAAGCTTCCTACTAGAGATCAGTTGTTTTCTATTGGCTTGTGCCCTTTAGCTTCTAATGTTTATGTGTTCTGTGGTCTCTTTAGGGAGACATCTGATCATGTCTTACTTCATTGTCGATTTAGTTGGTCAATCTGGTGTTATTTTTGCAAGTGGTGGGGTGTTAAGACTGTGTTTCCTAGTAACTTGTTGATGTTATTTCAACAATGGCGCTGTTTTGCTTCTGGAAAGTTTCAAACGCATTTTTGGTTGTCTCTTTTTTATGCCATTGGTTGGTCGATTTGGATTCATCGTAATGAAGTTTTGTTTGATAATGTCTCCATTTCTTCCCTTCGAGTTCAAAAATTGGTTTTCTTTTGTGTTTCGGCTTGGAGTAAGGCGTTGTCTTCCTCTTTTACCTTATCGGCATCTGATTTATTACATTCTTCGGATTGCATTCTTTCTTCTGGAAAGTCTGTGCATAAGTTTAGGCGTTTTTGACATGGTTTGGATGGGTGGTTTTTCTGATCTGGTTATGTCTCCTCTTCCCCGAGCTGCTCTGTTTTTGTTGATGTGCTCTATTCCGTGGTTGTTCTCTTTGGCTCCGCTGGATGCTTTTTCCTTCTGGATTTTTGTTTTGGTGTTCAGTCTTCTATGTTTTGGGTGCTTCTGGCAGGGTTTTCTTCTTGTATTTTGTGGCGCTTTGGTTTTGTTTTGGGGCTTGGGTTTTGTTTGGGGGCTTGGGTTTTCTTATGGTTTTCTAGTATGTTTATTTGTTTTTCAGACTCATTCTCTTTGCTTAGTTTAGGGAGGGGTTTTTTCATCACTTGGGATCTTCTCAAGTGGTTTTTCCCCTCAAGTTATTAATAAAATGTTTTTGCTTATAAAAAAAAAAGAATGTTTCACTAATATTAATAATTTCCAATTGTGTCTTTATTATTTCTTACAATTTTTTTTTCTATTCTACTTCAGGTTTCAAATCCATGTTTTTTCATATTCATATTTGTTTTTGTATCTGCCATCGCTCAACATCTATTCGAAGTCGTCTATACCGGGGCTAGCTCGTTCAAGGTTACAATAAACGAACAAAGAATATGGATGATAAGGGCAGTTACATGCTGGACATACGGCAGTTTAGATGCCATGGGGAAGACGCTTGGCTTAAGGCAAATCAGTTTCTTGCCAACAAATAAGGTGGAGAACGAGGATCAAGTTAAGCTATATCAAATGGAGAAATTTGATTTCCAAACTTCAACAAGGTTACTTGCTCCATTAACAACCTTAGCAATTTTGAACATGGCATCATTCTTTGTGGGCGCAATCAGAATGTCTGTTGCAGGAGGTTTTGACAAGTGCTTTGTGCAAGTTTTGCTCTCATTTTACGTATTGGCAGTGAATTACCCTATAATTGAAGGGATGATAATAAGAAAAGACAAGGGTCGTATTCTACCATCAGTAACCCTGTTGTCTTCTTTGTTTGCAATGATTTTAATGGCTTTGGGATATGTCCTTCTTGTGTATTAATTGACTAAATGAAGCAAGTGTTGAACACTTCACTTGGGAGCACAATAATAGAGATTTGTCTCTTTATAAAGAATATTATTCAAGACCATTAATAGTATTTTTTTGGCCTTACCAACAAAGACACGTAACTTGAGATCCCACTATATAGGTGGCGGAAGGCTTGACCAACAGGCCAACCACTTATGGGCAAGATCATTATATATATATATATATAATAGTTCGTTAATTTATTAATTTATTTATTTTTGCTCAGGAAATAAATTAAGCTCGAGTGATTGATAACATGTGCATTGTTCTTATTCTTAGATAATCATTAATTAGACAAGTTAGAGCAGTATGCTGAATAAATTTGACAATCCAAATTGCCTAATAGCAAAATTTTTAAAAGCCTTTTGATTGCAAAGAAAAAATCAGAAGATTCAAAAAGAGAAAACCAAGAAGAGTTTGATTAAAAAAAAAAAAAAAGAAGTTTGAGAGGAAAAGGTGGCTTTGCAGGAGATAGTAGTAAAAAAAAAAAAAACAAGGGTTTAATTCAAAAGAACCAGAATAGCACTGAAGTCGCGCCTTTTAGTTGAGATGCTAATGAAATTCCTTTTTTATTTGCAAAATGATTTCAATTTATAAATGTTTACAAATATTAAAATAAACATATGAGTTTGTCTAATAACACCAAATGTTTTAATCAATATTGCAATATAATATTCAAATCAATGTATCAATAGATGACTTATATTTTATAACAATATTTTCTATATGTTGTAATAAGGTGTGAAATAATGGCATCTAATATTACTTTTTATGATATTTACTAAATGTTACTTAAAATGAATTTATTGCAACAATAAAAAATATCACAATAAATTATTATTAATATTACAATAGATGAATATCAACAAATAATGAAAATATTGTTATAATATCTAATCATACTGAATTAAGTTAAATTTGAACAATATTTTAAAATAATGTTGGTATAGATATATAATAACATTTTTTTTTAATTTAATACAACATTTGATGATTATTATTATAGCTATTTTTTGTTGTAGTGCCAATATAAAAGTAGCTATATCATCATATTTTATGATTTCTATACTATTTGGTCGGAGTTATTAGTATATTGTATTTGTGTAAGAGATAATTTACTTTGAGATTTATGAAACAATATAATTTTCTTGAATTTGAATGTATGGAATTGTTTGTAATTTCTAATATATTTGAATGTGCATTTGTGTATATATATATATATATATATATATATATAATATACGAAATATAGTTTTAAATTAAAAAAATATTAATGGCACAATATTTCTCTGTTTCTTTTGTAAAGCGACAAGCAAATGGTGTTGTCCATGCTATTGCAAAGGTGGCCCGTTTTCATGCTAGTCCTACTTATTGGCAGGAGGTTCCATCTTTTATTGGTCCCTCCTTGTTGATGATCTTTGATGATTGATAAGGTTATTTGATTTCAAGAAAAAAAAAAAAAAAAAAAGAGGTCTTTATATAGGATTGCACTTAATTGCGACCTAATCTTTTGGTCGCAATTAGTTGTATAATATAGTTATTACATAAGTCAATTATGATGACAATATATTATGAAAAAATATGGTAGCTATTAGTAAATTTTTAGCGATCACAGTATACACTTTCATTAAAAATTATTTGTGATCACAAATTCTTTTGGTCATAATTTTTTTTTTTTAGCAAAACCCGTTACAACAATAGACGACTACAAAAAAAATGGTCATGGCCATTTTTTAACTTTTAGTGATGATTTTTTTGTTCGTTAAAGAGCATTTTTTCTAGTAGTTATATCACCATTTTACGTGTCGGAAAATAGATTTGGATATTTTATTAAAAATAAAATTAAGAGTGAAATAGTTTTAAGTGATAAAAAAAATTTGAAAATCATAATGAAATTTGGTTGAAAAGAATAATACCCATTCATAACTAATATTCTATTCTCTCATATAATATAATAGGTAACTAGTCTACTACCAAAATGTTGTGCAAAAGTTAAAATAAATTTAAATTCATGAAGAATAATAGAATGTAAATGATCTAAAAGAATAAATATTATAACATTATTAAGTATATAAGAAATTCAAAAAAATTAATTTTACACTAAAAATTTTAAAATTAAGATCGATAGTTAAAAACTTGAAGACTTCATGACTAGAGAAAAAAATATCAAAAGTCAATGGGTTTTATCAATATTAAAGGACTTTAAAAAATGAATAATGGTATATGTCGTTACAAATAATATGAATAGGATGTCGATATATAATAAAAGACAAAAAAATTTTGAAAATTTTATATTTTTATCCCTACATTTTTGGTTGCACATGAAATAGGAGGTAAAAAAAAAATAATTACACAAATTTCTCGACATAATATTTATGTCACTTATAGTGATAGCATTACCCATAAAAAATAATTTTTTTTATTTGGCATTACTTTACCAATAAACAAACTAATATGGATGTTTTACATTAATTACATATACTATAAAAGGATAATGATATATGTGGTGAATTGCCATATGAACAACATATCACAAATGAATAGAAAAAGAAAATATAGCTATGTATAAAATACAAAGCTAAATAGGTATGGTAATTACAAAAAAAAAGGCAAAATGTATAGTTTTACCCCTAAACTTTATTCAATTAACTTTTAGCACTCTTAAATTTTTATTATATTCTATTTAACTTTTAAACTTTTATTTTAAACCTATTTAATTCTCTTAAATACATAAAATCGAAGTACTTATAATTGATATGAATATAAGAAAAATTTATATAAATTAAATTAAAATAATGTTTAATGAAAGAGATTATATAATTAAAAATAAAAGAAAGAGGAAGAGATGGAGACAAAATTCTCAAAAAAAAAAAAAAAAAGAGATGGAGACAACGAAAATACTTTAATAGCCAGCCACAAATTATATATTCCACTTGAATATTTTAAAGATGCTGATAGACGCCACAAGGTAGACAAGAAAATTTTTTTTTTCAAAATTACAATTTTATCCCTATTTGCTTAACAATGTATAAAAGTTATATAGTGGTCCAAGAGTACTGGTTCTAGTTGGAACAATTAATTAAAATGATGAAATCTAAACATTTAAAAAAGAAATGAGTGAAATGTCATATCATGATCTAAAAATTTATATTTTTTAATTAATTAATTAATTTATTATTTTTATAATTTTTAAATTAAGACATAGATGTTTTAATAAAAGGGTGAATTACATTTTTCTTTCTGAGATTTGACTTAATTTGCACTTGCTCCCATCTTGTTTGCAAATTGAATTTTTTGTTCCTCAGTTTTCATTCCTTCAACACTTTAGTTCTTCTGATAGGGTTCTTATGAATCTACTATATTAAAATAACACTTAAATCATTGTACTTTATAAAGATAAAAGAATTTAATCCCTCTATTCAGATAATATAACACAATTCAATCCCCAAATTTTTAATTATTTTAATTTTAAAATTTTAATATCAATTAAATTTTTAACACCTATAAATACATCTATCAATATATTAAATAAACATTAAATAGTAAATTTTCATCTTATATTAACTTTTTTTTTGCGCTTAGTTTAATTAATGTTCTTTTTAATACTTCAAAAATTACAGTTTTTGAAATCAAACATTAAAAATTTTCATACTTTTGGTTTGTAAAGTTAAATTAAGCAAATTGATGAATTCATTAAATTTATAACTTGATTTTAACTACAAAGTATTGATAGAAATATATGTAAGTGTTGAAAAAAATAGTTACTCTTAAAAATTTAATATTTAAAATTAAAAAATAAAAAATTAAATAATTTTATTTTATTAAAATAGAGGAATTAAACTATACACGTTTTTGTAAAATAGAGGGACCAAACTATATTTTTTATAAAATAAAGGGATCTAATTTTTTTTAATATAAGAGATTCATCGGAACCCTATCAGAAAAACTTAAGAATTGATGGAATGAAGTTAAAGGATAAAAAAATTTGATTTTCAAATAAGAGGGGAAAAAGTGTAAATTAGGTCCAATTTCAGGGAAAAATGTAATTTGCTTTTAATAAAATGTGGCTACAGTGATAAAACTTTATGGAAAATGTTGGATGTTAAGCCTTGCTACGTCAGCAATGACGTCACAAGGTGCAATTTTATTATTATGCTCCTTGGGCTTTTTTTCTATTTACGTTATTAAAAAATAAAAATTAAATAAATTATGCACATATTTGATGTGTTTAAATAATTACATGACAGGTTCACTCAAGTGCATCTTAAATTTTAGATTAGAAAAAAAAAAATCAAAAGAAATAAAATTTTAAAAAATAAATATTAATTAATACTGGGACAATATTAAAATTGCCCCAACTTTTTCTTTTTTTTTTTTGAAACAAACTTTTTTCTGCCTTTTCGCGGGTTGCGATATCACAACTAGATATCACAACTAGTTATATATACGAGCGCCCAAACTTTATTCATATTTCAATGGCTAGCAACATAATGTTGATATCACAATCCGCGATAAGAAACCGTCCCGATATATTTTCAAAAAGGACAATGTTTACTGTCATGACCCGCAAGACATTTTACATATTTGCCCCCAGTTTTGTTTTTTTCAATTACATAAAAAATAAAATTTTAATTACAAAAAATTATTCACAAGTTAGAGGTATTTAAATCGTAGCACGACGAGTTCACCTAGTAAAATTTAGGACTTAGATTCCATCAATTTAATTAGTTGTTAAAAAAATTAAAATTTAAAGAAAATAAATTCAAAAAATAAATTTTAATTAGTATTGGAGGCAATAACAAAAAAATTATTTACAAGGTACAAGTGTATAAATCATGGCATGACTGATTCAGCTAGTACATTTTAAGTTTTATATTCCATCAATTAAATTAATTTTTAAAAAAATTAACATTTCAAAAAATAAATTTTAATTAGTCTGGAGGGCAATATTGTAATTGCTCCAAAATATTTCTGTTTTTTTGCTGGCCGCAAGCAATGTTATGTATTAGTGTCCTTTAAAAAAAAAAAAAAAAAGGTACCGATTTTATAATCATTTATAAAGAGAGGCAGATAGCATTACCATAAGTAAAGAAAACCAAGAAATCAAAGATCAATGGACAACTCTTTTCCTCTCCATATCTGCAACAGATATGCCCACAAGCTCTTCATTATCATACACAAGATCCATGCATTCATTCACTGTGTCGCCGTAGCTTTCTTGATTTACTATAGAACAACAACCTTTCCAAAAACCACACCTACTCAAGCTATACCATGGTTTCTTGTGTTCTTCTCAGAAATGCTTCTTTTTTTTACGTGGTTACTTGGCCAAGCTTTTAGATGGAGACCTATTTCAAGAACAGTATTTCCTGAAAGATTGCCTGAAGACCGCGAACTTCCAGGGATCGATGTGTTTATATGTACTGCGGATCCGATTAAAGAGCCAACTTTTGAAGTGATGAACACAGTTTTATCAGCTATGGCTTTGGATTATCCTGCAGAGAAGCTTCATGTTTATTTATCTGATGATGGTGGTGCTGCTGTGACTTTGCATGGCCTGAAAGAAGCTTGGAAATTTGCCAAGTATTGGCTTCCGTTCTGTAGAAGATATGGAATTAAGACAAGGTGCCCTCTAGCTTACTTTTCTTGTGCCATTGAGGACGAAGATGATATCTATAGTACACCTCAGTTCATAGCTAACAGGGAAAAAATCAAGGTTTGCCATAAACTAGGATATATATGAATTTCATAGAATTTTACAAGATTTATTTACAAATTTAAGTGAGTGTATTTGGTTTAAATAAAAATTTTTTAGAATTTATTTCCAATTCCAACTTTTAAATTTTATGACATCACTTATTACTAAATCAAATTCTAAAAGAATTTATTTTATAAAATATTTATTTAAATATGACATATTTCATTAATAAAAATTCATTTAAAAATAATTTCTATTTAAAATTTATTTAAAAATAAAATAAAATTTTTAATAGAATTGAACCAAATAAGGGTAAAAAAACTTTACCTAAAATCACAAAATTAATTTGACCAATTGTTTAGAATTTTATCACAATATTTTTGGTGTGCCTATCCATTTCTTAACTAAATTAAGGAGCTGCTAATACTATCTAATTAAGGCTAAATTGTAAAACCTAAGATTTTTAATTCAAAGTTATTTGTTCATGTTTTTTTTTTTTTTTGTCTTGTGAAATGGTAATTTTTGTACAGGAAAAGTATGAGAAATTGAAGATAGGGATATTGGAAGTCAAGGAAAAAGATTGGCCCAACGGTACAGGTAGTGGTCATAGTCGGGACCACCCTGCCACAATTGAGGTACAGTTTTTTTTTTGGACAACAGAAGTCTAATATCATTAAATCTAAATAAGAGCCACCGCAAGCGGGGATACAATTAAATCTAAATAAGAGCCACCGCAAGCGGGGATACAATTAAAAACTACCCTAAGGTAGAAACAAAAGCAAAATAAAAAAAATGAACAATATATCATTCTAGCTAAGGGATGCACATCTGCAACCTCAGAAAACAAGCGAAGTCTATGAATGGACTTCTCTTGGCTTTTAATTTTGATAGTTTGACATCATAATGAAAGGTCAATTTTAGAGTTATTTATGCTTAAGATTTCTCTGATTTAAAAATTAATTTTCCTATAATAATCTGGTCTACTCACCCATATGACTCTAGTACCTGTTTGGTGTAATGGCACAAGGCACTATTGCATTAGGTGCCTGGGAGAATGACCCATATGGTAGCTCTCGTTGTTTCAATTCCCCGTTAAGCGAGTAAATTGTATAATTAAAAATACTTATATGCTTAATACAAAATACTTATATATATAATATAAAAAGGAAAAGTACAATAAAATATCATGTGATTAGACATTTTTTCACTTAAAGACTGTGACATTTTTTGTAACATTTAAGATTCTATAATTTGATTTTACTTGAATTGATTTAGTATTTTACTCAATAATATTATTAAAATATATGCTATAATGTTAAAATAACATGAATTTTTAATAAAAAATTATTTATTAAGTAGTATAACATTCAATTAACTAAAATAAATTCACAATTAATCAAAATAAGATATATTTTTATTAAGAATAAAAAAATAATTTTTAAAATAAATTTATAATATTTTTAAAAGTATCTAAATAGTTAAATTGATGGTACATTACATGTAAAATATTTTTATTATTGAAAAATATTATTATATTAAAATTTTATTTTAAAATAATGATAATATTAGTTGATAAAGTATTAAGGTGCTAGAAAATGAAACCATATATCTATAAATGTCACGAAAAAATCATAAACCTTTAAATAAAAATGCATCCAATCATAGAGTACTTTTTTTGTAGTTATCCTATATAAAAATATATATTCAAAATATATATAATTAAAAATACTTACATATTTAATTTAAAATAAATTAAAAAAATATTTACTCATATGCTATATTTTTTAAAAGTATATATAATTACTTTTATATTTCATACAAAATTTTATGTTTCTAAGAATTCAATTTTTTTTCAATTCAAAAATTTTTTTGGACCAAGCTAGTAATTAGATGCTAAAACTAAATTTGGACATTTTTTTGAGGCATTTATTTCAATATTATGATTAATTGCAGGTGATAAATGAAACTGAGCAAGAAGACCTTGCTGAGATGCCCCTATTAGTTTATGTTTCTCGAGAGAAAAGGCCTTCATATCACCACAATTTCAAAGCTGGAGCCCTTAACGTCCTTGTACTATTTCTATCTCTCTATCATCAATATATATGATTTGATGATTAATAATGGTCTACGTATACATGCATATAATACATAAGATGATTATTTTCATAGGCTTTCTAATGTTATTGCAGCTTAGGGTGTCGGGTGTAATAAGCAATTCACCATACATATTAGTACTAGACTGTGACATGTACTCCAATGATCCAACCTCAGCAAGGCAAGCCATGTGTTTCCACCTTGATCCCAGCATCTCTTCCTCTCTAGCATTCGTTCTGTTCCCTCAGTTGTTTTATAATATTAATGCAAATGACATATATGACAGTCAATTCAGAGACGTTTTCAAGGTATACAAATTACTTAAATGTA
Source organism: Mallotus japonicus (assembly GCA_949634005.1). NCBI lineage: Eukaryota > Viridiplantae > Streptophyta > Magnoliopsida > Malpighiales > Euphorbiaceae > Mallotus > Mallotus japonicus. The sequence continues at coordinate 11,163 of CATIWK010769162.1, forward strand.
AATTGAAATCTTAATGACGAGTAAACATTCTTTTATATATGCATGGGATGTTAATATTTCAGGTTTATTTGCCTGGTATGGATGGATTAGAGGGTCCAATTATGTCTGGCACAAATTTTTATATCAAGAGAGAGGCATTGTACGACACAAGAAACATTCATAATGGTATATATACTCGCAACATTTTATTAATTTGTCTCTCCCAAAGTCCCAAATTTATTAATGGCAGTGAGGCAAAATAATTTTTTTTTTTGGTCACGTGATGGGCCGTTACATGTATTGGTGTTTATGGTATATATATGTATGTGCTATTGGTCCATGCATGCATGTAGAAGACTTAATTGGACTTGATTAGCGAAACACTTCGATTATCCCCATCAATTTTAGTGACTTTTTTCTTTGTTCCCCAAGTACAGTTGGAGACCCTAAGCAGCTTAGATACATTTTTGGTAATTCCATTGAGTTCATGAAGTCCGTGAAAATAAACTTCAAGCATCTTAGCGGCATGACAAGGGATGGAGGCTCTTCATTTCAGCAAGAGGCTATAGCTTCAGCATCTTGCACGTATGAAAATGACACAAAATGGGGCAGAGATGTAAGTGCATTATCTTTTTATAAAACTTCAGAAGGAAAAATTTTTTAAATAAAAGTTATTTTAGAGTCATCTTTAAAATTGTGAAGTTTTAAATTTTAACATATTGTCTGATGGATATAAGACTATTTTGAGGCATGTTTATTAAATTTAAGGCAAGATATTGTTATATATTCTGTGGATTATTGTAATTAATATGATATGGTCGCTATGGTATTAGGTTGGCTTCATGTATCATTTTGTGGTGGAAGATTACTTCACTGGATTCACCTTACATTGCAAAGGCTGGAAAGCAGTTTTTCTTAGCCCACCAAGGCCACAATTTTTAGGGTCTTCTACTACAAATTTAAATGATGTGTTGATTCAATACACAAGATGGATGGCCGGGCTAGTTGGGGTTGCTCTCTCAAAATTCTGCCCCCTAATATATGGACCATCAAGAATGTCTTTGCTTCAAAGCTTGTGCTATGCATACTTGGCTCTTTTCCCTCTTCTTCAATCCTTCTCGCTTTGGTGTTTAGCAACTATCCCTCAACTGTGTCTACTAAGTGGCATCCCCTTGTACCCTAAGGTAAACACATTGCTTTTTTCTTTTTTTTTTTTTGTAAAAAAAAAAAATATATTTAATTAATGAAGAGACAAAATAATTTAAATAACGATCAACTGTAAAATAGAGATAGTCCTTTTCTTTTAATCAAATATAAATTAAGTTCACAAATTAACAACGACAAAATTCAAAATGTTTTGTAAATTTAATATTGGATGTCATACACCTAGATTAAGTTAGAACTTTCTACTGATATTAATCATTTCCCAAGTGCGCCCTTATTAATTTCTAAACATTTTATCTCATTTCTATTGCAGGTTTCAAATCCATTCTTTTCCATATTCATTTTTGTTTTTATATCTGCCATTGCGCAACATCTATTCGAAGTCGTCTATACTGCTGCCGGCTCATTCTGCAG
>CATIWK010769200.1:0-15095 GCA_949634005.1 Mallotus japonicus
ATATATATATATATATTTACTTATTTATTTAAACTTCTATAGAGATAATTAATGGGCTTATTAATCCAAGTCTGCTTTGAACTTGTTCTAAGTGTGCGACCCTATAGGTTCATACAACGTTGGTAGCGGGCCTAAAATTCCCATTTTAGCCCACAAGTCATAATTAGTCTCTAGCAAGACATTATGACTACCCAAGTTGTATGAAGGCCGATAATCCGACATAACCTAATACACAGCTTGTACTATAATCCTTTTATCACATGATATAATTGAACATAAGGCATGGATTATGTCATCCTTATATTGTTCAATCATTTTGTTTCTCGATCCCAAGTAGACTGATACTGATAACTCTTTATCATTCTAGCATGGCCATGCATTTCTCTTCAGTCTAACTCATCGAGGGCCCAACAGATATCTTCTCAAAATAACTGAGGGACAAATTCCATCTTAACCACTCACATCCCTCACATAACTTATTCTATATCCAATCGCAACCTGTTTTACCATCCGGTTAAACTATGGTGTAGGGATGTATTAAAATACATAACTCATCATGCAGGAAACCATGGTGATCTAAGGTTAGAGGACTCAAATAATACTACTGTGATGAGAATTACCTATAATAATAATCCATGTGGTATTCTCATAGTGGGTCGATCCAGTACATCATTTCTCTAAATATGTACCTATGAGTTTGACTTAATATCTTATATACATTATTAGTAAAACTTAATCATCAGTCAACCTCCTACTAGTCTTAATTCATTGTTGTTCCTACAACAATAATCGACTAGGGATATTTAGATTAAAATTCAAGTATCATCTAAAAGTTTTACTATCAAGTCACGTACTTTATGATCTTAGTAGAATTAACTAATCAAGGATAATACTAGAATTAGCCAGCAATGATAAAAATAATGCCTCTTTATTATTAAAATAGAAATATGACAAAGTCAAAATATGGCCATTACATAATTGGCCTAGGGTATAACACAAACAGTTATACCCTTGTATTTCCACAAGTAATTTTTAGCAATCCATTTAGTTGTCACTCTTCTATTTTTGAAGGCAACTGAGCATGTATACTCAGGTTTGTATGTCTTGACTAGAAATCCATTTCCTCTTGTATCTTATGAAGCAAATATCATCCAGTTGCAGTTCTCCTTCACGCACTTTATCCACACCTCTTTAGTTGTGTTTCTAACTAATTTAATCTCTCTTCTTTCTTGAACTGCAAATTTAACCAGGGCTTCTTTAAATTGTTTTGCACCATCCACTCTCATGCCTAAGGAAAAATAAACTTTTTCTGCTTTTGCTTGAAACACATGATATTCAGATTTTCTTCTCAAAGCGTGATCATCATTTGATGCATCTATGCTAATTGCACTATAGTCATCATTAAAGTCCCAAAATTCAGTACCATTTCCATCATCAGCCTCTGCAACAAATGGCTCTTGCTCCTTTTCACAGTTCTCAGATCTGTTTACTTTATCAGGAGTTTGTGGATTGCACTCACAAGCAGTACCCTCAACTTGAATTTTTCTCTTCCTCTGAGTGAAACTCCTTACTGCATTTCTTGCAGCCTGTAATTCTTCATCATCGTCAGACATCCCATCACACTCAATGACTTCTTCATCCGAGTCCCTAGCTTCATCTTCAATTTGCTCCTCAACTTCCTGACAAACCTCATTACCCCTATTTTGTTCTTCAAACTCACCTCTGTTAGTCTTAGATCTCTCACCAGAATTACCCTCTGCTCTTTCACCAGCAGTACCCTCAACATTAAATTTTGGGGAAAGTACAGAAAAGTACTATGTGGTTTCATGTTTTTAGATTCAAGGGCCTGTGGTTTTTTTTTTTTTTGCACTTAAGTGACATTTTCTGTTAACTCCATTAAATCAGCAAATGTGGCAGCAGACATGACCACTTTAATCTAGCTGTCTCCCTCTCTCTCTCTCCACATCAACAATAAAGTTAAAAAAACCAAAAATTATAATTTTAAAATCCCCAAAAGAACCCTCTTTTTCTTCTCTCATCTCATCTCGTTGAAGAAAACCAAATTTTCCATTTCTAGTATCCTCAGCACCAAGCCGTTTAGCTACAGAAGCAGCTATATACTTTGCAGGGGAGGGCGAAGGGAACGGCCGGCGGAAGAATCTCCTGGGAGTTAAAACGCCATGGAGATAAGGGCTAGGCCAAGGGATGTGGTGGTTAGAGGACCTAGCTGGAGTGTTCTTAATGCCGTTACGCGAAGGAGTTGAAGGTCACAGTGGAGTTTAGTTGTGATCAGCGATGGTGACTATGGTAATTGTTATTACTAGTAAAGAAATAATTGCCAAGAGAAAGAAAATTGATATGTGTGGTGATTGTGATGTTAACTCTTTCAGAAAGAAATTGAGGCGAGAGTATTTAAAGAAAAGGGCAGAAAAGAAATTAAAAGAGATTAAAGATAAGGTAAATGATGAAATTCTTTGTTTTGATGGTGTTAGGTTGAGTGAAAGGGGGATTGCTCAGATTAAGCACAAGAAAGAGGTGTATGAGATTGTGAAAAAAGGGAGTTATTGAGATGCGAGTGAAACTTGGACATGAGGTTGGGTATAGCATTAGATTTGAGGATTGCACATCAGAGAAGACTGTGTTGAAATATATGACTGATGGCATGCTCTTGCAGGAGTTTATAGTGGAACCAGACCTGAGAAGCTATGGCGTGATTATGGTGCAACTATTGAGGCACAAAAGTTCTCTAATTATTTTGATTCTGCTCTTATTTGTAGAATTCCAGGAAGGCAGCATCCTGTTGATATATTGTATAGGAAACCAGTTAAGGATTACTTAGAGGAAGCAATTGTAGCTACACTTCATGTGCATGAGACACAACCAACAGGTGACATTTTGGTGTTCCTTACTGGACAAGAAGACATTGAAAATGCAGAGGCCATTTTGAAGCAAAAGATGAAGCATTATGGAAGTAAAACTGCAGAGCTCGTCATATGCCCGATATTTGTTAACAAGAAATCAATGAGGCCTTTGATGGACTTGCGAGAAATGATTTTAGATATTGCATGGTTAGAGATGCAGAGTCTTCTACCATATGATCTTGGCTCTCATATGTGTTTCTATTTGTAATTTTTATTGATGTATTCCATTTTATGTCAGATTAATTGTCTTCTGTGTGTAATCTTTTGTGCTAAATCAATTGATAAACCACACAAACTTTTGATTACAAAATAAATTTCAAATGAAATGTTTGCATTCAAATACACTATAAATTTATGTTATAAAAGTTGATAAATTTCAATATTAACACTGCAATCCTCCAATGGCTAAATAATGATAAGCATAGAGTTTGCTATGGTAGAGTTTGCTGAGCAAAACTGCAAGAGCACCATGTCTAAAACTATATGCCTCTTCAAAGATGTTGTGGTGCTTCACCTTAGCAAATAAAAATTTCTTTCAGCTGAGAAATGAGCCACTTGATTAAATTGTATTCTAACATGGGAATAAGACACTGATTGGAATTACTTGGCAAAGCTACCAATATCTTCACATAGCATATCAAAAATAATTTTCTCCCTGTTCTATGATGGAGCCTTTTAATCATGACCAAAGCATCAGATTCACAAAATAATTTTCTACAGATTATTATCCATAGCACATATGAGGCCATGCTCAATCCATTAGGCTTCTCCAACCCATCAACACCCCATTTTTAGATTCACAAATAATGTCAACATGGCAATTGCACAAATTATCCTTACCCAAGACTTAGCATTTGTCACTCCGCGGCAAGATGCTCGACCTCCAGCACACTACTGCTTTCCTTCCCCGTATGAAAATCCTAACGAATTCAGACAATAAAGTCTCTACTTTGGGATCCTTCATTCTCCCATAATGTCTCAATGAATGACACCGCGCGCACATAATGGGTTTCTCTGTTATTGCTACAGGTGGGTTTTGATTGGAATGATGATTCTCAATATCAGTATCAACAAGAAGGTAGTTTTTTAAAGAATTACAGAATTCAAATTCTAAAGAAATGGGAATGAGATTTTATCTAGAGAATTTGATGATGGTTTCTTAAGCAGTTTTCAAGGGTTCAGGCTTAGCTCGCTACTAGTCGGACCTGCTGAGGTTGAAAGTGGCGGCAAGGGAAAGGGGCTGGCCGTCTGGAAATTCTTGAGCTTAAATTTGCAAAAACAAGGAGAATAAGCAGGATGAACAAAGGCATAGATCCAAATCGAACCTTATTGCTTTTTAAAATTATTATTTTTTCTTTTTTTATAACCTTATTACTTATTTGGAAAGAGGGAGAGCAGTTGACCAAGGCTTCACCACGTCTGCTGCTACATAGACAGATTTAACGGAGTTACGCCATTTGTCACTTAGTTGCTGACGGTTGTTTATCACATGTCACCTAAGTGTAAAAAAAAAAAAACCTCAGGCCCTCGATTCTAAAAACATGAAACCACAGGGTACTTTTCCATACTTTCCCCTTAAATTTTTCAGCAACCACTACCCCACTGTCATAATTTGTTTTATGCATAACCCTTTTGAGTTGTCTCAACACCCACAGCCTCCACATTTTCCCCACCAGACCCTAATTTCCCTACAGCAGCCTCACTTCTAACCCCATTCACTTCTGTTTCAGCTGTTAGGTCACAAATACCCTCACTAGCATATTCAATTTAATTTATTAAAATTTTTTATTTGCATCACTTTGCTTGAACTATAAATAATATATATAATTAAAATAATTTTAATAAATTAAAACTACAATACTTTAAAAGTCATTGCAATAATTTTATTTTATTATTTTTATTAAGAGTGTATATATATAATAGTAATAATAACTTAATAAATAAAATAAAAGAATAATTGAAAATAATTGAAAAAATGTATATTTTAGTTAGAATAAAAGATATAATTTTTTTTATGGAAAGGAAGAGTAATGTTTTAGATGTTATAGAATTAGAGTGTTTTACATAAAACAAAAGATGTGTATTCTAAAATAATTTTTTTTATATAAAAAATTGTGAATTTTAATAAGTCAACATATAAGTATTTAGGAGTGAATGCTGAATTATGAAGAGGGACACTTGTCAAATTTTGGACTTAATGACTTTAGAGCTCAACATTTAATATATATGTGTGTGCCATAATTGAAATTTTTTGAAGTATGTTAAGGCCATTGACCCAATATGATTTAATTGAATTTTTGAAGCCCAAAATGAGTGAAAAACCCAGCCTTGACCAGTGCAATTTAATGATGTTTAAGGAAGAAGAAGATTCTAGGAGACTCTGGATGAGAATGCCTTGGGGAAAAAGATCAGCATGTAGATGAAGGAGTTTGAGAGTTAAGTGAATTTATTGCCAGAGAATGGAAGACTCTTGAACTGCTGGAGAATTAATTGGAGAAGTAGCCTGCAAGCAAGATCATCTATAAAAGCAAAGGAGAAGAACACAGATAGAACATCTATCTACACACCAATCAAAATCTACTACATCTACATCAATCTACAAATTTAGAATCATTAGCCAATTATTTTCTTTAGTTTACATTATCACTGTTTACTTTATTTTTTGTACTAAGCTCTCAAATCAATACAATTTCTCTTTATTTGCTCAAATAGTCTCTTTATTTTTAAATTAATTTTCATCTCTGAAATCTAAGCAAATTGTGGTAAAGGAGCTTGGGAATCCATAAATCGTCTGAAAGAAGTCATTTCATTTTTTAGGACTCGCTCTTCTGGCACGCTCGTAAATTCTCTAAAATAAAAATAACCAACAATCTTTTGGCACGCCTGGTGGGACATGTTTCAAAAAGATGAACAGGTTTGAAGAAGAATTTTTTGAAGTTGGTTACTGGACCAACAATTCACCTGTAAACCTAGGTGATTTCTGGTGGGAACAAACTGATGAAGGCTTGATACCTCAGGATCACTTTTGGACTGAGGCACCTTTTGGATATTCAGGCCAAAATTTGAATATCACTACTAATGAAGACATTAGTGTTCAAAATATTCTCACAGAAGAGATGATTGACTCAATATTGCAAATAAATAATTCTTTGCAAGACTCTTTACAAAAATTCGAAAGGGATATGCAGAAAATTATGTAAGAGATAATGAGTAGTTCATTTGCTATAATGAAAGAAAAACTTTCCAAATTAGAAAGTTAAAATTTTGCATCAAAAGTGGTGGTTCAAAAGAAATCTAGACATTCATATACTGTTAAACCAAATGTTAAAGGAGTCCAAATTTATGATGATGATAGCAAGTCAAATTCAATTCCACCATCTGAAATTCATAACCATAAGGTTGTTCATCAAGAAAGAGGCCTGAAGGGTAATGTTTCTCATGAGAAAGAACCAATTCCCCAGGGCTACATGCCAAATCCCCAGGCTCATATGCATTTTCCCCAGGGTTAAGAACCACTTCCCCAGGGACTAGGATAAGACACAGGAAGTGACATTTCACCTGAGGATCAAGGTCCAATGCTGATGCGTCAAGTCCATTCACCTTCTCCTCAATTCCCAAGGGTGGAAATGAACCTGAATGTAGAAAAAGAGACAAAGTTGATGGAGGAAAATTCACTTTCCTTACTGGCACAAACCAATTATGTCAATGTGGATCTAAAAAAGAAAATCAAAGAAAATGAGGTGATTCAGCCTTCAAACATGAATCCAAAAAGATATGAAAATTATTGAAGTTCAGTTCCTTACAATGAATTTTTAACACCAGACAAAAGGTCACTTGCTCCAAAGTTCTTCAGGAATAACCACACATACAAGTCAAGGAAGGATGAAAGATATGTACCAAAATTCAATAATGAATTTGTGATGCCATTGTCTGTTCTACCAAACAAACAATGGCATAAGATAGAGCACTTGAATTTTTCTCAGACATTGACTCATACATATAAAAGAAGACTACAGAGACAAAAGGCATCTGGGAGAAAGTAGAAGGAGAAGGAGGTCCAGCCTCATGCTAAGGCCAAATTCAGGTCGGGAGCTACTAAAGATCCATTTTCTAACAAAGAGTTGTCCCTGATGCAAAAGGCTGAAGAAGATATTCCTAGATTCCACACTCGAGGGGCAACTTTCCCAGGAGAAATAAAAGGGGTCATCCTAAAAAAGTCAATAGGAGAGGTAATCAATGCAATAATAATTTTTCCAAGTAATATTGATAACAAAAAATCCCTTAATGTCTTCTTTATGGAAAATTCAATTGAAATTTTGAGTTTTAAAAAGGATTATTTTGCATATCAAGTGGTTGAATATTACATCTCTATTAAGCCTAAAAAGGGTGTGGAAGGAAGTAGAGCTAAAATTTTTTCTACTATATGGGAAAATAAAAGTTAAAATAAAAATAAATAACTGGCCTCTGGCTAGAAATTTGCCACTAAATGGAAATATTTTGTTCTTTGGTTTTGAAAATTGGCTTGATAGCCAAGTTTGGATTTTGCAAGTTTTGGTGTGTTTCTATTTATTTAGCAAGTTTGAATTTTGGTGTGTTTCTATTTACTATTGTTTTTCCAGTGTGTGAATAAGGTGCAATAATGTGTTGATGAAATTTCAGTGGCATAACAGCTGAAAATTGGGCATTTTGATAAAGTAATGCATGACTGTGGTGATGTGTGTAGTGTGATCAGTGATGCAAAAGGTTGAATTGAAAAGCAGACAAGCAAATACAAAGCAAATCCCAGAAGACAAGACAATGGATTCATCTTCACTATGAAGTGAGAGCCAGGAAAATATCAAGGAAAAAATGCAGGCAAGCTGAATTCATACTAAAATCAAGAATCCCCAAGGTGCACAGCAAATAAATATTTGCATAATTTCCAGGGAAATAAATCACTAAATAGAGGTTAATAAATAATTTGGCCTTAAAATAATAAGTGCCTAGGAAAATCATAAGCCATAAACATTATTTTGGCTATTTATTGCTAAAGTAAATAAATTGCTCTGTAGAGATAAATTTATATTGCAATAGGTGGTTGTGGTTTTGTAAACCATATGCTAGTTTGCTTAAATAAATGGTGCACTAGTGTTTTACGAAGCCATCGCTTGCCAAACATGTAAAATTTACACAGAAAAATAGGCAGAAAGCCTTTTCCCCAAGAAGATTGGTATGTAGAGATGTAGTTAACTAGAGAAATATTGTATGCAAGGTGAATGAAATGAATAAATCCTAGGAGATTAAATTTTGGCAGATTTTTGCGAAAATAAATTTGGGAAAGCAGTCCTAAAAGAAGAAAATAGTGCATTTTGATGAGGCAAGATAGGTAAATCCTTAGGAGAAGGCAAGACAAATATCCTAAATAAATTTATTTTGGCCTAAAAAGGCTAAGATAATTTTAATTTCAGAATTAAATTGCACATGAAATTTATGGGTTGCTTAAGAATGTGTAAATTTTGGTCAAAAAGGAGCTTGTTGATTTGACTAAAATTTGGTGCGAATATGACTTTGAAAATAAAAATATTGCCAGGACATTTAGTTTAATAAATGCATTTTTAAGGCCTCGGCGCCTTAAGGAATTAAAGGCTGGCAATAAACTTAAAGCTAAAAAAAAATAGTGCTAGAAAGTGACATTAATTTAGCCATTTTTAAGCTAGGGAAATAATTCCATGGAAATTTTGCTAAAATATTTAAATTTTGGCAACAAGAGCAAATATAAATATGACCATGGAGATGATATTTGAAATGGCTAAGCATGATACAGAGAAATGTGGCACTGTAAAAAATACATCAAAATCAAAGGGAAATAATTTTTGGGTAAAATTGCCAAAGATAAGGGCAAGAATTAATCAAGACAAAATTTGCATTTTTTATTTTGGCTATAGAAGCCAAAATTATTCTTAGATTGAAATTCTTGGTTTGTGAAGCCAAGAGTGATTTTTGTTCCCCATAACTTCATTTTGGCACTTTATGCTAAATAAAAGTTCATTTAAATCAACATGTGCACAATAAACTTGGTGGAAGCCGGAAGTTCTTGTAGATTCTGGTTTGAATTTGAAATAATTTTTAAAAGAACCAAGTTTAATTAACATTTTCTAGCTTGGTTAAGATATGGGAGCATCAAACAAATAATGGCTATTGGCAAAAAGCATATAGAATAATAATTGACCAAAGCTAGGCTAATTAGATTGTTGGCTAAAAAAATATATGGCTATTTGCCCTAAAGATACCCATGCATAATCAAAGCAAAGTATCAAATTGGTCATAAATAATTCTTTTTAGCAAAACAAGATATGCCCTTTATTTCTTGCCAAAATGTGAGCCAAAAATTCCTAATGTTCAAAGCCAAACGAACTAAACAAATAAATTTTCGCTAAGAGAAGAATAATGGTGTAAATGCCAAGATCATTAAACCCAAATGCCAAGGTGATTTGAAGCTAAAAATCAATTGAGATTTTCTTTTAGGCTCAAATAAATGGCATTAAATTTAAGTTTGCATTTGGTCATATTAGAGACACAAAGCTTTAAAAGAATTTGGCAATGCTCAAAGGAGGAAAAAGCCGAAATTTAACACATAAATTTTCGGTTAAAGGGTGGAGTATTTAAAACCAAAATTTAAAAATTTTCATGGCTAATGATGAATTAAAGATTAAATTTTGGCTAAGCAAAGTTTTGCCAAATCCAAGTGCTCAAGCACATCGGCATTTGTCCTCAAAATAAAGCTGCTTCATGATGTAAGTGATATAAACAAAGGTACAAAAAAGCTCATCCCAAAAGAAAGCAAATTTAAAATTAGAAAACAGAAATTCAAGTACCTGGTTTTGGAATCTGATTTGCTTTGGGGAAATTAGCCACAAAATTCTGTGAAGGAATAGCAACTTTAACACTGCTGGCTGTGCGTGAGAATGGTGGTGAAGTAGGGTTGTTGGCCGAAAGAGGGGCTGATCATCCGCTGGTGGAGCTGCCAGCCTTGACGTCGCCATTCAGGATGTTAAGCAGGCACGCGGACTGCTACTCATCGGCGGCTGGCTGGGAGTGACGACGGCTAGCTGATGATGGGGGCTGCTCAACATCTGCGAGTTGCTTTCCAGCGGAGATAAGGGAGGCAAGTGAGCTGACCAAAAAAGAAGAGAAAAAAAATGATTTTTGGGAAAATCAAAGTTGTGGGTTTTTGAGCTATGGGGAAAGAATAAAATTGGGTGTAATAGATTTTTGAGTAATTCAATGCTTGGGTATTTGAATTTTGAAGGTGATTTGGGGAAAAAGGAGCAGAAATTAAAAAGAAAATTTGTTGAGAGAACACTGAAATTTTATTGGGGAAGCTGGAGAAATTAACGAGAAGTTAATTGTTTTTCTCATTATTATTTTTTTTTTTTGCAAAGTTTAATTTGAATTTTTTGCAGAAGAAAAAGAAGAGGTCGGTTGACGGGAATTGCAGGGCATTTCATAAAACTCATTTTTCCTGATTTGCTGCCTTGACAAAAAATTGAGATGCCAATATTGGGCTTATCTTTGTGACTTTTCTCAGTGCTTTTTGTTTATTGGGTTATTAAGCTAGCCTAATTTTTGATAATCGCAGAGAAGAAGGGCGTTTAAGCTGCATAAATATGGCTATTATTTCACATGTAAATTAGCATTAGATTGCCCAAGCTAATTACATGCAGGGGGCATTGTTTGTGCCATAATTGAAATTTTTTGAAGTATGTTAAGGCCATTGACCCAAATTGATTTAATTGAATTTTTGAAGCCCAAAATGAGTGAAAAGCCCAACCTTGACCAGTGCAATTTAATATGTTTAAGGTAGAAGAAGATTCTAGGAGACTCTGGACGAGAATACCTTGGGGAAAAAGATCAACATGCGGATGAAAGAGATTGAGAGTTACGTGAATTTATTGCCAAAGAATGGAAGACTCTTGAACTGCTGGAGAATTAATTGGAGAAGTAGCCTGCAAGCAAGATCATCTATAAAAGCAAAGGAGAAGAACACAGACATAACATCTATTTACACATCAATCAACATCTACTACATTTACATCTATCTACAAATTTAGAATCATTAGCCAATCATTTTCTTTAGTTTACATTAGCACTGTCTACTTTATTTTTTGTACTAAACTCTCAAATCAATACAATTTCTTTTTATTTGCTCAAATAGTCTCTTTATTTGCAAATTAATTTTCATCTCTGAAATCCAAGCAAATTGTGGTAAAGGAGCTTGGGAATCCACAAATCGTCTGAATGAAGTCAGTTCATTTTTTAGGACTTGCTCCTCTGGCACGCTCGCAAATTCTATAAAATAAAAATAGCCAACAATATATATATAGACTAGTCATGAATCTGCATTTTACACAGACTATAAATAATATATATTTTAAAATAATTAATTAAATAATTTTAATAAATTAAAACTACAATTTAATTAAATATAAAAATAATGAGAACTTAAAAGTTATTGCAATAATTTTATTTTATTATTTTTTTAAGAGTACATATATATATATTCTAATATGTATGGTAATAATAATAATTGAATAAATAAAATAAAAAAAGAAAAGAAAATAGTTGGAAAAAAGGGTATGTTTTAGTTATAATAAAAGACATATTCTTTTATGGAAAAGAAGAGTAATGTTTTAGATGTAATAGAATTAGAGTGTTTTACATAGAATAGAGCACGTGTATTTTAAAATAAGTTTTAAAATATTTTTTGTAGAAAAATATTGTGAATTTTAATAACTTAACACATAAGTTTTTAGGGGTGAATGCTAAATTATGAAGAGAGACACTTGTCAAATTTTGAACCCAATGACTTTAGAGTTTATCATTTATTATATATATAGATATAGATTATAATTAAAGGATGAAAAGATGAAATATAGTTTTTAAAATAAAAAATTTATTAAGATCATACCATTGAATTAAAAATGATACCTTTATATATGAATATAATAAAATATAAATTTTGATACTATTCATTTTTCATTTTCAAATTTTAAGAATTGTACTTTCAAATAATTAGAAATCATATAAAATTATTGTCAAAATTAAAATTTATTTTATATAAAAACAGATCTTATAATAATAAAAAATCATATGTAAAACATGTGGTGTATACTAATAATTAAAAAAAAACCCTTTTTTTATTAGTAGTATACGAAAATCGACCAATTTTTTATTACCTCAATCAAAAATTTAAAATTTTGGATTTTTTTAAATAAGATTGTGAATTTGAGTATGTAAAGAAAACAAGTGTTGAAAGAGTTTTACGCCGTTTTTTAGTTTATTTGATTTAAAAATAGTCAAAACTCTTAAAACTACTCGAGAGCATGAGGCGAAAAGAAAAAAAAAAGTCATCTTTGATATAATAGCCACTCATTGATAAATAACTTACGAAAAATCACTTCAATGAAAATAGCTATGCTCGGCAAGCCACCATTATTATCCAACTTATCGGTTAATATCGTTCATAAGAAGCATAATTTAATTGGCATTTACAAAAGGAATTTTACCTACAATTTAAATTTTTTTATTGATTAGATCCGATGAATTTAATGGGTTAAAATTGATAAATTTTATTATAATTCTAATATTATATTATTAAAAAATAATTCTAGATGCTGGAATATTAAGAAATGAAAATGAATATAAAATTGGAGCAATCCATTTCTACCTTCAGAAGTGTTTCAGGATTCGATCCCATTTCTTTTAGAGTTCTTATCACAAAAAACCTAAAATCTAAAAAAATATATCAAAAAACACGTTAACTATTAATTCTTTTAAAACTAACTTTTCTAAACAAATTCTTTCAATTATGGATCTCATTTTTCTTCTTCAAAACGTTTTTTTTCTCGTCTTTTTCTATCTTCTCTCTGCGGAATTTTTCATCACTATTACTTACAATCTCCTCTATGATCTTGTGCTCAAGTTCAAATCCAACCCTGATCTCTCTCTTTTTATGTATGGGCATCATCGAGGTCGTTGTTAAAAATAGTAGCAGCAACGGCAATGGCAGGTCTCTTTTTTTTACGTTTTTTTGAGTTTTTTTTTTAACTGTATGGGCATCATCAAGGGCGTTGGATTAGGTGCAGAGAGCATAAATAAAAAGTATTATTTTTCCCCTCAATTTGATTAACATTTTTTTTTCTCTTCTTCTTCATCGTCGTCGTTTTAGAAAAACAGTGAACTAGTGGTGAGCTGGTGCTATTTGAAAAAAAAAAAAACACCAATGAGCTGGTTAAGCTTGTTGTGTCTTCTATTTCTCTAATTTTTCAATTTCTTGCTTAATAATGCTAACTCTCTCTGTATTTACAGAAAATTTTTTTAAAGAAGACGCATTTTCTTCCATTTTGAGTGGAATTTTATTTTTATAAAATAAAATGTTGTTATTTATCATATTTCTTCATCAATTAAACAAAATCAATACGGTTTTCAAAACTTATACACAACAACCTGACTACAAAAAACAAAAAATAACAACTGAAAAACAACAAAATAATAACAACTAAAAAACAACAAAAAAACCAAAAAAAATTAAAAAAAATTATGTATTATATCAAAAAAATCTTATTTTAATTATTAATACTAATAAAAACGAAGATTTTATTGAAAAGAAAATAATTAGGTTAGTTTTATGTGACACCTGTTAAGGATGTCAAATATACATTATATGCATATGACTAAACATGACATATTTATTAATTTCATATTTTTAACTCACAATTCAACATATGTAACAAAACTATTTATACAAGTAACACATATCACACACTAACAAGCTCACAACATCAAAGGTCCACATCTTCCTTATGTTATATATATACAACACACTAGCCTTATTACAATATATGAAAATATTCTAGGCATGTCAAGTTTAAGAAAAACTGAAGACGACCTCCTGCTGACCCTTGACACAATTCTAGTGCAATTGATGCAATTATTTTTTTAAGACCGACTATAATTCTTTTAATCCTGAAAAATAATGCAGAGGGGTGAGCCTGCAACTCAGTAAATAAATAACATAATATTATATGAAAAATAACACATTCAAACATGCAATATTATCAAGTATCAATCTATTCAATATTTAACTATGCATTTATTATATGTACGTAGTCATAGTGATATAGTATTTTCTTTTGGACAACAACGAACTTGTGAATTATATATATAAAACCACAACTTCTTTTCAATAATTCATGGATCCCCATACGCACACAACCCACCATAATCTTATACAAAATTTTTCTTTAGCCTTGATACGGCAATTCGAGGGGATTCCATAACGCACACAACATAGCCTTATTCACAAGTAGCATTGTGTCCTTATACTCATCCAACCACATTCCTTATATTTACATATACATCACATATCACTCTATTAAACAATTAACATCCACATATTATATAAGGAAATAATAATATTCCCAAGATATACCAAAAATATACCATATTTCAATATGGCAGATTTGATAGTGTAAATTCAAAAATACACCAAAAATTTCACAATATGAATTTCAAAACCATTTTCTTTAGATCAGTAACATTATAAGTCTAAATTAATTTCAACTAATTTCGCATCCATTGGATATGTATAGAAGGAGAAATATCAAAAACATTCCACCATGGTCAAGCTATCAACAAAATTAAGCAACAAAAATATGGTCCAAATTGGCCATCAAGAAAGCAAAATTAAGCTTCCTCTATTTCTATAAATTTTATAAATAACATCTCCAAGTTTTTATAGAATCAAACAGAAACCAATTTGGAGTTATAAAACTCCAGATACAACTCAAACAACTTTGCTCTTCTCTATTGAATAGGGCACCCAAATTTCAGTCATCTCAACAACAATCAACCATCAACACAATAATCAAAATTCAGCATCTACCAATTATAACACACATATTTATCTTATTCAATCAACTTAACAAATAAATTTATAATTATTTATTTTAAGTGTTATATTCACATAGAACATTAAGTTATCCACTTACCTTTATTGCTCCTTTCCTTTGTTTGTATTCACTTGTGTGTCAGCCTCATTTCCATTTGGTTTAGCTAAAATAGATCATAATTCACTTGTTTTTAAACACCCAAAAATAATAAAACTTCATCTAGCATGATAACATCACTAAACTA
>CATIWK010769211.1:0-17706 GCA_949634005.1 Mallotus japonicus
CAACACCTCTTTTTAACACACTAATCATATTAAGTTTGTGTTACAACATACTTAAAAAAAATACAAATCTTATTGGATGCATAGGGATGGGGGGTTGTGTTGTGGGGGCCGATGTGCCCCAAATTTGACAAGCATAATTAATTAGGAAAAAAGCAAGAGAAACAATGGTTTCTCTATAAGCCAATCCAAAAGTAATTCAACAAAACAGCACATCCACACATGGAAATGACTCATTAATGATGATGATGGAAAATTTCGTGCATAGCGGGGCGGCTCACCCTACTCTTTTTATCCCCTTTGTGACTATACATGGGGCAACAATGATGTAACAATTTTCTATGGCAAATGGGTTGCATCTAAAATTAAATGCTTGCACAAAAAGAAAATTTTAATTTAGCCATAAACCCACAAAGAAAAAAACTGAAAAAAAGAAACAAAAAATACATACACATTCAAACAATGAAGGGATTGAAGAATAATATATACATATACCATTATCCAAGTAAGAAAACGTCAACAAGAAAATTGCATTTTAGAAGAAAAACAAAAGAAAAAAGAACCTAAAAAAAAAAATTGTGTATAAAGCTCTTTGCTTTCGGTCATCAATTGGCAGCACCCACATACCTTTGTAGATGTTGTCTTCTCACCAAACCAAATTCCCAACAAATGCTACCAAACCGCCCTACCCTGTATTTGCATACCTCATGCCACATTTTCTTTCATTTCCTTTTCTTTTCTTTTCTAAAGCTTAATTATTCATGCATTGAGATTTTGTTTGGATTATGTATGATATAAATTAAGAATCGTAGCTTAATAGTATATATACAAATTGAAAAAAAAGCAAATTGAAAAAAAGGTACTATATAGTAGTCAACTCTTTCATATTAGGGAGTTTTATATGCCAAGAATACTAATATGGGTATTATTTCAAATTCTGTTATTTTTAATTTATAGAGTTAATTTTTATTTAATTTGAAAGGAAATTTTTTTTTTCATGTTAAATTTGTTGTTAGGAAACTTTTACTGTTCTTATGATTTTATCTTAATCGAATCGAATTAATCAGAATCCTAAACTTTAAATATTGGTATTTCAGATAAAAAATAAAAAATATTGTCATAAATTTAGTAGATGATTTGACCTCCTATTAATAAAAATAAAATAAAATATTATAATATCTAATATTGAAAGGGTACATTTGACATTATAATTAAAATTATTAGGATAAAAATATTTATCTTAAACATAAATTGGAAAAAAAAATACAGATTTAATAGTGATTTCGAATAAAAATTATACGAATTTCAACACTCTTAAAACCAATATAGAAATTTCAACTGCCAAATTTGAAAGTTATTAAAAACAAAAATATTTTGGATTGAATAAATACTTAGAACATAAAAGAAAAAAAAAAAAGCTTGAAGTGGGCTTGGAAAAAGCCGGGCGGGGATTGACCCGTAACCTAGACCAACAAATCCAAGTCACAGGCGCATATTCTAGGCGTTGTCAACGGAGCGTGAATCACACGCTCGTCAAAATTGGCCAACCTTTTTTTTTTTTTTTTGAACTACAAAATTGGCCAACCATTTTAAATTTATATATTTATATATTTTAATAAAAGAATCATCAAATCACATGGTAATAAAAGGGAGGCAATCAAGTTTGGAATCTAGTCAAACAATTCTATATTTATTGTTTAATTTGTTTCTACATGGTTCAAATTGAGCCTAACTTGATATTAGCATTATCATATATTATTCTTTTTGGAGAAAAGATAAATAATTTATTTATTAATCATTAAAATATATTTTAATAAACTAATAATAAAAATAAAAATAAATAGAAAGTACTGAATAAAATTTTATTTTCCTTAAATTTTTTGTCGCTAATCTTCAATTTTCATGATAGGATTTTTTTAATTTGTAACCGAAAAATTCGTAATTAACCCTCTAATTTTCAAATAAGTTTAATCGAAAAAAATATTAGTAAAATTTTTACAATAAAGAAATATTTTAGATTTATAAAAAAAATCCATAAAAGATAAAAACTTCATTAAGAAATATTAATTTTTTTAAAGAAGAAACAAATAAGAAATATATATTTATTAAATGTAAAAAGTAAATAAAACAGAATGAAATAATAAAAATTATTACTGATTTAAAAGATAATCAACAATAGTTAAAAATTAAAATTCTTGACAAAAATAAAGAAAGAAAAGAGTGTAGAGGAGGGGGCTAGGGTTTTGGAGGATATTATTGTATATTAATCTTCAGTTCTTGTTTACCCTTAAATTTGAGCTCACTCAATCGTTTATTGGCTACCATTAAAAAAATTAGCATGATATTGATGTTATTATGGTATGATAAAATAAATGCTTCAAGAGGCATTGAAAACTACCCTTAAGATGTATTTTATCCATGTATTTTTCTTTTAAAAATTGAACTAAAATTTAGGCCATACAATTATATAATTACATTTTCACCTTAATTAATAATACTTGTCATAGTTTAACAAGTTTAATAATGAATGATGTCAAATGTGGTGCATGTAGACAGTTTCATTTGTATTTGATTGTGTTTACAAATTTATTATTTGCATGAATCATGTTAAATTCAATAATATTTATTTTTTTGTTAATTTATGTTCATCCAAATTCAATTATTAGATTACTTAATAAAAGTCAAACAAAATATAAAATGTTTATATGATATTTTTATATCTCTGAATAATATAATATAAAACTTTAAATATTGTATAAAAAAATTGAATAGAATTCAACATACTACATTATTGTTTTATAATTTTTAAAAAAGATATATATTTTTATTATTATATACATTTATTTTAATGAAATTAACTTTTTATTATTTATTTTTAAAATTTCTTTTAAAAATAAAAATAAAATTAAACTTATTTTGGCTAAAAATATGTAAACATAAAATTCTATGATAATTATTAACGTAATATATTTTACTTTATAAAAATTAAGATAACTATAAAATGCATGTATATAAAAATAAATAGGTTCAATAAATATTAAAAATTAAATATTTAATTTCTTTTTTTTTTGACAAAATATATTTAATTTCTCACGTTAATACTAAATGGACACTAATATAATTGATCATTCATGGTGCTATCAGACTAAATGTGTCTATTAATTCTGGTTGTACTTGCATATAAAACCAAAACCCATCTACTTTTTTTTTTTAAAATACATGTAGCTGTCTGGGATTTATCTATTAATTAATCACTATAATTCACTGCCTAATCCAACAAATAAAATAGATTTAGTTAAAAAAACAAATAAAATATAGAAAAATAATAAAAAATATTTTATTACATTAATGGTTGATGACCAATGAAGAGAGGCTGCTTACACAGCTAACACAATTATTTTTTTATTACAAAAGCAGATACATTAGCATTATTATTAAAAAAAGATAAAAACCCTAATCCATATTGCAAGAAAGTGTTAAAAGAATGAAAGAGGAGAGATCAAGAATCTTGAAACTTATTTAAAAGAAAGAAAAGGAGAGAGCAAGAAAAGTGAATGCTTTGCTTTTATTTGGGGGAAAAAAGAAAAAAAAAAGAAAAGAAAAGAAAAGAAAAGAGAATTTACATTAAAGAAAAGAAATGAAAGTGAAGAAACTAGAAGAAAGGATGGTAGTGGTAGAAGAAGAAGTAGAGCAGAAGATGAAGAATAGAAAAGAGAACATTGAGATGCGTGTAAACTCCATAACAACAGGAACCTTCTTCTTCAACTACTCCATGCTTGTTCTTCTTTTGTTTCTCATTTTGCTGTTTCTTGATTAAATCATTGACCCACTTCACTTGTTCTTTCTTTCTTGTTTTCTTGATTATGCTTCTTTCCATCTGTGGATGCATTCTTGATGAATCCGGGATCGATTGAGTTTTAGTTTTAATTGTTTTGTGTTAACTGTTATTTAAGAGGAACTTAATTTGTTGACGTTCTTGGGAAAATCAACATTTTTGGGTGTAAATATTGTCAGATTTTGAATCTGTTTAGTTGTGGAAAGTTTCCTCCTTCGATATAATTTTGTGATTCTTGGAGGATTTTCTTTTCCCCTTTCTTGATTTCTTGCATTAACTCTCATCAATTAAGCTAAACCCAGAAAAAAATCTAAAAAAAGGAAAAAAAAATTTCACCTTTTCAGATCACCCACCATTTTTATTGTGGGTTCATATATTTGACTATACAAAAACATCTGATCAAGAGTCAACTGTATTTTTGTTGTTGGGTTTTTTTGTTTGTATTCCTGTTACTCAAATTTGGAAGAAACAGAAGAAAAAAAAAAAACAAGTTGGGGTGTATACTGGGTTCTGATTCTTGCTGGGGTTTCTTGCATTCTATGGGAGTACCTGATACTTCACTAACAGATCTATTAGTAAAGGTTAAGTCTTGGATATCTCGGGGGGCAAGTGAGCTATCACCACCTTCTTTACCCTGCGGATTTGATCAGATGCACAATATGTGTTGTGAGTGTAGTTCAAAATTTTCTACCGGGTTGTGCAATGGATACTATTGCCAAAGTTGTGGTAGGTGGTTGTGTGTCAAATGTGCTGTTATTGAAGAGTCCCAAGTTGTAAAAACCAATGGTGATTACAGAGAAGTTTTTATTAAATCCTGCAAGTTCTGTAATGGGTTTGGCGTGAAACGTGATGGTGGGAGAAAGAATAGTGAGAAAGTTCATCCATCAGAGTCTCCTAGAGAGAGCCCTGAGCCTTCTTCCCCTTCTTTCAATGGTGAATCAATCCAAAGTGAGCGTCTTGCCCACTATTTTGAATCCCGGGATTGTGGGTACTCTCCCCTTGCAGTCAGCAGCAGGGCTATGACCTCATTTAGTGCTCATCGATCTCCAGTTTCCGTTCGTCGCTCTCCAAGCAGGTATATTTTCTGGCTGGATGATATTACTGATGTAGGAGCACAAGTAACTAATCCGTTTTTATGCTTGAGCACTAAGTATATGTTCTTCGAAATCCTATTATCTACTATAGGAATTTGCGTCTTTTCTCATTTTTTTAATAGGTTTTTAATGTCGTTCTGTGTTTTTTTATTGTTAATATAGGAGTGATGAGGAAGAGGCAGAGGATTCTGGGAATCAGTTCTACAGCCCATCGAGTGAATGTTTTCATGATGTTTCAGATATAGATTCAAGTAGTATTAGTGCTAGACTTGATTTCTACAGTTGTAAGTCAGTGGGATCAAGTCCTTTAGACAGCCCTTCTAGGAATGATTTTACTTCCTATAGAGTTGCACATTCTGTACAGCAGAGACAAGAGGAAAGCCCATTGTCTCAAAATGACGGTCCTTTTGATCAAGAACCTCCGGCAATTTTAAGGCCTGACAAAAGGACTGAGGACCCAGAAAATACTGATGATTACTCTGATGATCTGTCACTATCGCAGAACCAATATCACAAGTCTCAAAAGCTATTGGATTTTGAAAGCAATGGTTCTATCTGGTTTCCTCCGCCTCCTGAGGATGAAAACGATGAGGCAGAGAGTAATTTCTTTACATATGATGATGAGGACGATGATATTGGGGACTCAGGCGCATTATTCTCATCTACTAGCAGCCTCTCTGCTATGTTTCCATCAAAGGAGAAACATAATGATGGTAACAAGGAGCCACTTAGAGCTGTGATACATGGGCATTTTAGGGCTCTTGTATCCCAGCTTTTGCAAGGAGAGAGTATCAAAACCTGCAAAGAGGATGGTGGTGAGGACTGGCTTGACATAGTTACGGCAATAGCTTGGCAAGCTGCAAATTTTGTGAAACCGGATACTAGCAGAGGAGGCAGTATGGATCCTGCTGATTATGTAAAGGTTAAGTGTATAGCATCAGGAAGTCCTAGTGATAGGTATAATTCATTTGAGCCCTTGAAGTTGCTCCATTTCTTTGTAGTTTTTGTTCCAAATCTTTTTCCTTTACGTTTATGTATCATCAAATCTTCATGTGAATTTGTTTTGCACTTGCAGCACCCTTGTGAAGGGAGTAGTTTGCACAAAAAATATAAAGCATAAGCGCATGACCACACAATACAAAAACCCAAGATTACTTCTTTTAGGAGGAGCACTTGAATGTCAGAGTGTTATGAATCAGTTGGCATCTTTCAATACATTAGTGCAACAGGTACTTTCATTAGTGCACTGCTATGTTCATTGTTGGGGAGATGGAACAGTTATTCAAATGGGGATCTGACAATTTGTTGTTTGAACAGGAAAATGATCATATCAAGATGATTATGTCAAAGATAGAGGCTCTGCGCCCAAATGTTGTGCTAGTAGAGAAGAGTGTATCTCCATATGCCCAAGAATATCTACTAGCAAAGGAAATTTCTTTGGTGCTTAATGTGAAAAAGCCATTACTTGAGCGTATAGCTCGGTGCACTGGTGCTTTTATTAGTGCAGTTGATAAAATTTCTACAGCAAGATTGGGGCACTGTGAATTGTTTGGGGTAAAGAAAATGTCTGAAGAACATGAGACTTCTAGTCAGTTAAACAAAAAGCCATCAAAAACATTGATGTTCTTTGAAGGATGTCCAAGGCGTTTAGGATGCACGGTATTGTACTATGTTCTGAATAATTATTGAGTTCTTGCTCAACTTGACTTTAGAGGGAGGTTTTAATACAGACACAACTTTTCCCCTGATATTCTTACTGGCGCATGAATGTGTCTTGCTGTCTGGAGATGGAGCATGGTTTACCTGGATTTCTGCTTGCATTTACATCTGAACTGTGTAATAGTGAATCCAGTTATGGAGTACAAATCCCTCAAACAGATTTAGTAATTATGTTTTAACTCTTTTTTTGGTTGGAGATGTCATTATATGTGTTTTGAACTTAGCCAAGTAAATGTGATTTAGAGATATGATTTTTTCCCCCTTTAGGCGTCAATCACACGACTGTTTGTTTCAATGAACACTAGAATTTTGGACTCAACCTCATCATTGAGCTGTCCTTATATTGCTCAAAGTAGCTAGCATTTTTCCTTCCTAACAATTTGTTTTCTATTTTGCTAAGTTGTTTAATGCATATAATGGAACAGATAAGAAAGCATATTTCTGTCTGTGGGTTTGTTAATCTTAATGGTTTAATAATGTATGCCTTGGCTGACTTATGGTTCAGTGTTGCACTCACATTTCACAGTTCACAGCATGCATTGGTAAACAGTTTGTGAGGATAATCAATCAAGCAAAATGCTACCATTCTTACTATTGAAATTTTCTTGCTGCTCTTGTATTTCAATCTATGAATTTGTGGATGGTGAAGTTCTGAAACTTGGTTCTCTCTGATTAAGTTGTTCTATTTTTAGGTCTTGCTACGAGGAACATGTCGCGAAGAATTAAAGAAGGTTAAGCATGTTGTTCAATATGCAGTTTTTGCTGCCTATCATTTGTCCCTTGAGACTTCTTTCCTTGCTGATGAGGGCGCAAGCCTTCCTAAGATGACACTTAAACACTCAATTGTACCAGAGAGGACAGTAGCTGATCATGCCATTTCACTTATCTCTCCAACTAATTGCTATGCCTCTGCTGAGAATGAGGAGACTGTGGATCTCAAATCAGAGCATGTACTATCTGAATCATTCGGCAATGTTCCTCCAGTATTTCCTGATTTCATGGATCTTAGTTCAGAAAACACATGCACTGATGCATACCGTGATGATTTGGTGTCTAATATCGGATTGGACTTGCTTTTTATGAGTCAATCTGAGGATGGAAATATGCCTATAGTGTCTTTGGGTATGAATGACTTTTCACAGGAAGATTTGCAAGATAGCATTGCTCAAGAGGAAAGGCAGCTTAGGGAGACTCGTGAATCTGCAAAATCAGATAGGATCGAGGAAGATGAAATCTCTAGTGAGTACTTCTCAGCGACTGACACTCACCAGAGCATATTAGTATCTTTTTCAAGCCGCTGTGTACTGAAAGGAACTGTTTGTGAGCGCTCTCTGCTCCTGCGCATAAAGTTTTATGGATCTTTTGACAAGCCACTCGGAAGATATTTACGCGATGACCTCTTTGATCAGGTAGTTCATTATGGGCTTACAGTGTCCACTTATTTGGATTCAATGCCATTTGTTGGATGCTTGATATATATATATATATATATATTTATATCTCTCTATCTATCTATCTCTATATATTTCTATATGTACTAATAGGATGTGATATTACCAGACATCTTACTGTAGGTCTTGTAAGGAACCAGCTGAAGCACATGTACTATGCTACACTCACCAGCAGGGAAATCTTACAATCAATGTTAGATCCCTTCCCTCAGTAAAGCTACCTGGGGAGAGAGATGGTAAGATATGGATGTGGCACCGATGCCTAAGGTGTGCTCAGATAGATGGAGTTCCTCCAGCAACTCGTAGAGTGGTTATGTCAGATGCTGCTTGGGGGCTTTCATTTGGCAAGTTTTTAGAGTTGAGCTTTTCGAACCATGCAACTGCTAATCGTGTGGCTCCCTGTGGTCATTCATTGCAGAGGGATTGCCTTAGATTCTATGGGTAAATTCTAGTAGTTTCGGAACTAATCAATCAATTTTTTTATAATCTTTTTTTTTCTCTCTCTATTGAGTGTAACTGTTGGTAATCTTTGAAAACTCCCATCTGGCAGGTTTGGGAGCATGGTTGCATTTTTCCATTATTCCCCTATTGATATTCTTAACGTTTATTTGCCTCCGTCAGTGCTTGAATTCAATGGCAATGTTCAACAAGAGTGGATAAGAAAAGAGGCGGCTGAGGTGCTCTTAAGAACCTAGACTTGGTTTTTACATTTTGACAGATGCTTAATATGGAATAGATAAAGTAATTTGTCCAGTGTTTTCAAGTTTATTTACATGTTTTTGAAACTTTTCATCTTATGCAGCTTTTAGGGAACATGGAGGCCTTCTATGCTGAATTATCTGATGTACTTGACAGCATGGAAGAGAAAAGCAAGTCCTTTGGAAATGAACTGTCAGACCTGAATGAATTACAGAATCACATTGTGGAGCTAAAAGATCAACTTAGAAAGGAAAGAAATAACTACAGTGTAAGTATATGGAAGGGAATACAATCATTTTATCAAGTGCTAATGATGTATACCTGTTTAACCTCAATGTATTTCGCATATAATTTTTAATGAATCTTCTAATGAGCTGCTTCATGAGCAGGGCATGCTACAAGTGGCTATTATAGGGAGTTCACAGCTGGGTCAGACAACTTTAGACATTCTAGAACTTAATCGCCTGAGACGTGCTCTGCTAGTTGGTTCACATGTTTGGGATCGCCAGCTTTATTCCTTGGATTCTCTGCTTAAGACAAATTCTGTTTTCAAGGCTATACATGGGGATGCATCTTGTAAGGATTGCAAGCTTGATGATAGTCAGGTAGAAAATGCCTGTGGTGATTCAAAACCACAGGATAATGATATGTTGTCAGAGCAGTATGTTGCTGAAGATTCTATGCTGACTTCACGTCATCATAAGCAAGCGGAGGAAGTACATTCGGATGGGGAAATTACTACAAGTAACTCATGTTATGATGACAGCCCCTCCAAAGCTTCCAATCTATCTGACAGAATTGATTCGGCATGGACAGGTACTGATCAACTTTTGACTAAAACTCAATTACCATGTGCACCTGAGATTGATGGTATCCAAGTCGGGCCTGTTAATCAGACGAATATTTGTGATAATTATCCTCTTAAAAGGATGTTGGCACCAGTAAGAGTCAATTCTTTTGACTCTGCATTAAGAGTCCAAGAGAGAATCCGGAAAGGATTGCCTCCTTCACTGTATTTGTCAACTCTCAGATCATTCCATGCATCTGGAGACTACAGGAATATGGTGAGAGATCCTGTTTTAAATGCAATGAGGACTTGCTCCCAAACATTGCCATTGGAAGCCCAAAAATTGAATATATTGCACAGTTCTTCATCCTCATTTATCTCCTCTGCATCTAATATGACTGGAGGAGCTCGGCTATTGCTTCCTCAGAGGAGCCACAATGATATTGCTATTGGCGTGTTTGACAATGATCCCGCCAGCATAGTGTCATATGCCCTTATTTCCAAGGAATATGAGGATTGGGTTGCTGATAAGTCAAATGAGAACGAAGGGACCTGGAGTATGAATGAACACTTAAAGGAAGAATTTGCAACTTCTACATCATCAGCCTGGCAATCTTTTGGTTCTCTGGACATGGACTATATCCGGTACGGAAGTTATGGGTCTGAAGATCCTTCATCATCCACCAGTACAATGTTTATGGATTCCAAAAGGTCGCCTCATTTAACAGTATCGTATGGTGATGATTCTTCAAATGCTGGAGGCAAAGCAAAGTTTACTGTCACTTGTTATTTTGCTAAGCAGTTTGATTCTCTTAGGAAAAAATGCTGCCCCAGCGAAGTGGATTTCGTGCGTTCCTTGAGTCGCTGTCAGAAGTGGAGTGCACAAGGAGGAAAAAGCAAAGTATATTTTGCTAAATCGTTGGATGAAAGATTCATTATAAAACAAGTCAAAAAGACTGAATTGGATTCCTTTGTAGAGTTTGCATCTGAGTACTTCAAATATTTGACAGATTCTCTTAGCTCAGGAAGTCCAACTTGCCTTGCAAAGGTTCTTGGTATTTATCAGGTAGGCTTCATGTTTGCACATATGTCCATAATGCATGATTGGTAACTAGGTGTGGGTGCCATGAACCTGAACTTCTCTTGTTTTCTGATGGCAGGTTACTGTAAAGCACTTGAAAGGTGGCAAGGAAATGAAAATGGATTTAATGGTGATGGAAAATCTCTTTTATAAAAGAAGTATTGCAAGGGTCTATGATCTCAAAGGTTCTGCTCGATCTCGCTACAATCCAGATACAACCGGGAAAAACAAAATACTGTTAGATATGAATCTGGTAGAAACACTGCGTACAGAGCCTATATTTCTTGGAAGCAAGGCAAAGAGAACCCTGGAGAGAGCTATATGGAATGACACTAATTTCTTGGGGGTAAGTTTATGTCATCATCTCGTGAATTTAGCCATCAGCAAATTTTGGTTTGCATTGTTTTTGTTTTCTTCACTGTTTTAAACATGATATTCTCAGAATATAATTGGACATCTGTTAAGATTGCCAATGGTAATGCTTATCATGCTTGAATTGGAGATTTCATGAATTTGGTTCTTTGTTAGTGGTCTTATCATCATCTTTATTTGTGATTTATTTAATTTTTTTTTTTCACATTTGTATCTTTTTGCTTGTACTGTACAGTCTGTTGATGTCATGGACTACTCATTGCTGGTTGGGATGGACACTGAGAGAAAGGAGCTGGTGCTGGGCATCATTGATTTCATGAGACAGTATACATGGGACAAGCATTTAGAGACATGGGTTAAGGCATCTGGTATACTTGGAGGTCCCAAAAATGCTTCCCCAACAATTGTTTCTCCAATACAATACAAGAAAAGATTCAGAAAAGCAATGACTTCATATTTTCTTACTGTTCCTGATCAATGGTCTTCATGAACCAAAGAAATTGCATTCTTTGAATTCAAAAAAAAGGGCATTTGTTTATTAATAAGGCAATACTACTGGTGGTGTTGTTAATTAATAGCTTAGAGATAAGGGGGGAGGAAACATTAAATCCTTCCCCTCCCCTTTGATTGGTAAAATTATTTTTGTAGGGGCAAAGTACCCCATCAGGAAGGATCCATACAAGGGAATAGAAAAAATTCCTTTTGAGATCTTTGTACATACTTTTTTAATACATGTGCAAGGTTAACCTCAAAGAGAAGCTTCTTTTATGTGTCTTGATTATTTGCTATGTATAACTCCATTGTGGACAAAGAATAAGGAAAAGAAAACTTACTTTTAGGTTTTTTTAAGTATTCAAAATCTACTTAATTTTTACTAATTCGGTTTGTTTCGAATAGGATCACAAAGATGGTAAAAGTTTATTGACAACTAATTTAACATGACTGTATCCATTAGAGTTCGAATCTGAAATCTAATTTAAACAAGAACAACTTTTTATCAGATGATTTCAACAATTATTAGTTTTTTTTAAGTTTTTTTTTTTTTTGCACATAGAAATCCAGTAATAATAATGCATAACAATAACTCTTGTATCAGAATAATTAAACAAAAGGTTCCTGAAAGTGTGTATGACTGTGTACAATGCATATGCCAATTGTTGTTTCAAGACCTATAGAAGTTATCTTGTCTAAAATTCCCTTGTTGAAATGATTTAAAATTTTAGCATTTTGGTCAAAATTGTGATAACATTATGATTTATGACTTTAGCTTCAATTATTAATATTTTAAAACTCCATGATTGGAGCTTTTGCTAAAAGGCATATATGTCAGTAGTTGATTTCTCAACTTTTAGAATTTTAATCCTATAGCTAGACATGAAAAGTTTTTTTTTTCCTAACTTTTTTGATAAGTAAAACAAAACTATTCAGGATTTGATATTTTATTAATTTTCTTTTGAAATATTGACACAATTATTTTTTTTCTGAGCAATTTTAAGAGTGCATTTCTACCTCAATTTGATACAATTAAAAATAATTCGCATAATAGAAAAGGAAAGTAACTTCTCACAATTACTTGAATTAATTAATTATTATTATTATTATTATTATTATTATTTTCTAGTGAAAGATTAATTTTTCCTATCAATGAAGTTGATGAATATAATATTTAATAAAATGACATTATCATAAAAATAATAAATAAAATCTTTTTGTGAATGATTATAT
Source organism: Mallotus japonicus (assembly GCA_949634005.1). Classification (NCBI taxonomy): domain Eukaryota; kingdom Viridiplantae; phylum Streptophyta; class Magnoliopsida; order Malpighiales; family Euphorbiaceae; genus Mallotus; species Mallotus japonicus. The sequence continues at coordinate 12,761 of CATIWK010769211.1, forward strand.
ATATGGTTGACAAACTATTGATGCCATGTGAACTTTAGGTGTTCCATTATTAACATTAATAAGGAGTTGCACATGGTAAACACAAATACTAAAAAAAAAAAAAATGGATGGATGATAAGAAATATATTAAATTTAAAAATCATCACAAAAGTAAAGAAAATGTAGGGAATGATGATTATTATAAGAAGAAAAAAAGATACAAAAACTATAAAGTTATTGCAAAATGTGGTCAAAGGTTACATCTCTCAGAACTCTCTAAGCTCTTTCATTATTCTCAGCATCTCAAAACTCCTTTGTTCTATGTACAAAAGCTGAAACACACCAAAGGGGATGTTTGGTTGATGAGAAATCTGAAGGCTGCTGAAGTAGAGAAACATGTATATAATGCATCATCATCATCCCTTCACTGTTAATTAATTTATTTATTTATATAGGGTAAAATTGTCTGACTATGATAGTTGCATATATTTTTGTTAATAAGAAGCCACAGCTACTTGCATTTCTCCTTCACTTATTGGCAGGAAACTCACTCGTTTCTGCAATAAAATAAAACAAATTAATTAATGTAATTAAGCTTTATAAAGAACATAGTCTTATGGTTGCAATATAATTAAGCACTAATAATTAATTATTACGATAATTAATTAGCTTATCTTATTGCAATTTGAAGAGTAATTAATTAATATAAAAATGTTGGTGACAACATGCCTGCACCTAGTATTAACATGTACAAGTTTCTTAAAGAAAGATTAAATAATAAGAATTGGGGAAATAACTTGGATGGTATTGCTTATTGGAACTTTAATCTCAAAATTCATTTTATTAGTCTACCCTTTTATTGGTCTAATTAGTTCTAATCACCCTTTAAGTAATGGACAAGTATAAGGTAGTTAGGGTCAACTAGTTGCTTTTTTAGTTAGTTAAACATCATCTTATACAAATTTCTCAGAAAATGAGGTTATATAATTTTTTTTATGAAGATTTTTATCTGTATTTATGATATTACACCTAACAGTTGAAAGTCTGATACACTTTAATTATTAAATATTTGACATATACTTTATACCAGGTACCGTACCATTGAATATAAATTTAACTCCAATGGTTATAGTCATATATATTATTTCATTACCAACCAATAAACCAAAACTTATTCAAGGTTGAACAATTTTTATATGCAAAATCTAATGTAAAAATGATGCTTTACACGTGAACTAGTCTTTGATTTAGCCGCACGAACAGCATCAAGTTGACCCATATATATATGTAATATAAAGTAAAGCCATTACTAAGACTGGTAAACGAGATGAAAGTAAAACAAAATTTTATGTTATTGACTTTTGATTTAATTGGGTGGCTAAACTTGATGATGATAACTGTTTAGGGAGACATTATTGACTAGCAGAGAGTTTCTAGGCCTCATTTATGGCCGACCAAGTGACTATTGCCTATAACCATACTTGCTAGACGGCCACATAGTCATGGACGAAGCACATGGTCTCCTGGCTACTTTTACCATCATCTATCTCTCCATTTCACTAAAATTCAAATCCCTCATTATTAATAATGGTTAAAATCAACTAAACAACGTAAGATAATTTTTATTTATATGATATTTTAAATTTGATTGCATTATATATAGTAACATTAAATTATTAAATTAGTTATGAATAAATTTTTACCGTCTGTATAATTTTATATGAATTAAACTGACTTAATTAGAGTCTGTTAACTTTTAAATACCGATTAAAATTCAAAACCCCATTAAATAGCTAGAAATGTCTTTGCCATCTCGCAAAGTAGCAACCTCTCTATAATTCACTAGAATGTTAATTAACATAACAAAACTATAGGTCAAAGAAGAGCAACCATGCATTATTGAATTGGTGGCTAGCTACTAAATGGGACATGGTACTATATATCTCGATGGGAATTTTCGTTTAAATTAGTTTACAATATTACTCTAATATAAATATATTTTATTTCTATTATACATTTTTTTATATATAGATATAAATTCATATATATTTAATTGCAACAAAAAAATCGATTATATATATCATATCCTAAAGTCACATACCAATTAAAATGTCAACACTAGTAATAATTCTTTAATCTATCCTAAAAGTCATCAATATTATAAAGAAAAAATTAATTAAAAATTTAATCAATTAAGAACCCAGTTAACATGGCATGAGAAGAGAAGTACTGTCGAGAGAATTTGTACTTACCTCACGTGCCTTGACACTTTCTCTAGGAATTGTCTCATTATGGTTACTACTAGTGCTGCTGGTGCTGTTCCAATGCAAATGTTGCTGCTGCTGCAACAATCCGACGTTGTTTTGAGCAACAATTTCATGATTAGACTTAATTTTGTTTCCGGTATTTGCCATGCAAAGATCCATAATCTTTGCAGCAGCTTCAGCTTCATCTTTACTTTCTTTCATCAATTTCTCCACTTCTGCCTTTGGTAGTCTCATCTTCACCCTCATATTGGTTGCACCATTATTATTATTGTTCTCATCATCAGGAACAATGCTGTTGGTGCTAGCATTCTTCATTATGGTAAGATCAGACACTGATCTTCGAGCCAACATTAGACTTTCCAGCCTGTCTTTAGCACTCATTTGAATCCCTGACCGAACCCTTCTCGTTGCTTTGTCAGTTGGTGGCTTAGGCAACTCTACTAGAAAATAGAGCCTCTTTGGCACCAAATCTTGATGTTGTTCTAAGGGTTTTGCCCTAGTACCATAATGCTTAACTGCTTCTGATTCTAACAGAACATGACCTGGATAATCCTTAACAACTTCTCCTGCTTTCACCGGCGTCTTGAACTTGAACGTTTCGCCGTTTATCTTCATGATCTTGACGGTCTTTTTAGCTCCTCCTAAACTGTTCCCCATTGGGTTGGTGATGATATGTTGGTTTTAGTTAGGGTTATAAGATATTAGAGATCGACGGCTGATATAATATGTATATATAACAAGAGCAAGAACTGGGCAAAAATGAACAATTTTTATATATGTGATTATGATAAGTTTGGTGATGCTAATGGGAAAAGGAAAAAAAAAAAGAAAAAAGGGAAGGTGAAAGATAAGGACATGGGGTTTTCATTGCTAAATGATTAGTCAATAAAGCAGGCAAATATTTGAAAATTGTAGAATATTTGACAAAACGAAAGAAAAAAAATTGAAGTACGTAAGCTTTTGCTTTCAGTACAAAATTAATTAGATTTTTTGAACTAGTAGTACAAATGATTAAATTTTCAACACCATAAAAAGGAAAGAAGGGGATGGATTTCGAACATGCTCTCCTTTGCCACTTGGGTTATTCGTAGAAAATCAAAATTAATTAGATTAACTAAAATTTGGATTAATAAAAAATTTTAATTATGCTATTTTACTTACAATATTTTACTTAATAATATTTTTGGCGTAGTTATAAAAATTCTAATTAATTCAGATTAAATTGAATAGTCATATAAGAACAATATAAGGTGGCATAACTCTCATAAATTTATTTTTTTTCATTTATAAAATTTAAATCTAGATCTTATTTTAAGAGAATTCAAATTTTTTTAGCTTTTTTTTTTTTTGACAATAATTTTTTTACTATTTTGAACTAATAGGTGTTCATAAAATTTTGTTTTATTCTCAATATATATGGGAAGAAAACAAGAAAAGTCTAATAAGCTCCAAGAAAGCCGTGATGGGTGGAGAAAAATGTTAAATAATTAATATTTTTGTTTGATTAATATACTTAATATTAGATTTTAAAGAATTTAAACAAAGATTAATCAAATTCAACGATAATCACGGCAAGAGAGGAGAATTCAAATACTTTTCAACTCATAAACATGTGAGATTTGACTCTTTGATGATGTTATGGATACTCTCAATTTTCATCATGGTGGAAATTTGGTCTGTAATTTGGATGAAAAGTATACACTTTCTTTGCATGAGAGACAAAAAAAAAAAAAAAAACAAAGAATTATAATAATTGTTTTTAATGGTAATTTGTTTATATGCATGTTGTGGTCACAATGTTTCATGAAAATGTGAAATGAAGAGGCCAAGTCTAAATTGATAGTCCGCTCATCAGCTTGGAAATTTTTGTTGAACATTCTTGCAAGGTCCTTTTTTTTAATATTAGCGTTGCAAGTTCTTTATCTTCAACAAGTAATGAAATCAATCTGAGGTAATTCTAGTTTATTCGTAGTATGGCAAGCTGGGTATATATTAATTATTGCAACAAAGAACCCAAAGTTTGAACGAGCTAGAAGAGTTCCATTAATCATATGCCAAAAACACCTACACCTTTAGAATTTTTTTTTTCTTTTGCATGAGCAAATAAAATAATCAAGCACAACCTTTTTTAACAAAAGTGGTGTGAAATGTTTGCATACCCGTCTATTTTGTCCAAAAACTAATCTTTGTATCAATTATTAAGTTAAAAAAAAGGCAGGAGAAGATCTTAACTTGAAATTTCCATTAATTTAACATTCATAAGCACTCCGTAGTTGAAGTAATAATGATAACTCTAGTTACGATAATGATGTTATTTACGTTGCAGTAATAATGATAACTCTAGTTACAATAATGTTATTGGTTTAGTAAACCATTTAGGATTTTAAAGGTAATGAAACTTTCTTAGTTAGAATAGTATAATAAGAAAATTATTTTGTATATTTTTTTGTGTGATTCACCAAAAATTCACTGAATTCTAACTAGAGAAATTTACCAAAAATGTCTAATTTTAAAACTTATTTACTAAAATGATCCTACTTTACATTAATTACACTTTACCCTTAACCTCTTTACTCCCTTGTCCTTTTTTTAATTTTTATTTTCTTTTTTACCCCCTTTTGTTTTCTCCTTTTTCCTCTTTTTTTCTTTTTATTTTTATTTTTTCTTTTCATCCTCTTCTTTATTCTTTATTCTTTTTTA